>BJBW01002300.1:59526-142388 GCA_004320125.1 Scolopax mira | reverse complement strand
GGGGCTTTTAAATGTTGAATACATAAATTTCCAAAACTTTCCACATTAATTTCATCTAGTGGAAAGGAGTTTGATTATGTCAAATGGACCCTATGACAAACACAGCAAACCATCCTAGGATGTCTGGAATGAACTTCTAAAGCCTGCACACCAGTGCAAACCCTGGATACTTTTTATAATATTGGATCAACTATCTATCTCAGGGGTAAACTGTTTGCTTCAAATAGCTGAACATTTCAAGGGGAACAGAGCAGAGGGAATAGCACAGAACACAAATTTTCAAGATTGTATCTGGTTTAGGTAGCATTTTTTTATCTGTGACTTCTCAGTCAGAGTCAATGCTCAGAAAATGTTCTCACACATACCCAGTGAACCTGGTAGCAATACATACCCTCTCTTAGGCTTGTGTGGTATTGTTACCAAACAAAAAAGATTCCTAAGGAGGACTAAACAGTTTTTGCATTTGGGAAAAAATGTTCAGACCTGGTCTGCAATTGTAATGAAGGCACACAACACAAAGGACTCAGGAGTGACAGAAGCAGGCTATGAACAGGAGTAGTCTGACAAGGTCAATAGAAAGAGTGTTAGGAAGGCACTGAAGACATCATTATGCTAGAGGTTAAATGCTGAGCTGTTAGTTTAGTGGTTATTCCATTAGTGCATAAATTGGAAATAAAATTTATTAATGTGACATTATATTTAGAAGTAAGCTTTTTTTTACCCAAAATTGCACTGTCAGGTATCACAAAAATGCCCTTTCTCTTGAGTCTTTTTGGCATCTGGTAAATCAGATCCAGAATGCTGTAATGCAACTACACCCAAATACATTTTGAGCTCATAAGAAAGATTTGCACCTATGAATTACATTTACTTCATCTGGAACAAATTTATTCTAAGTGAAGAGATACAGTATAAAATGCTCTTGAGACACAGAAAGATTTTATTCACTTCTTTGATTCAGCATCAGAAGGTTAACTATGGCAGGTGCTGACACTAGTTCTTTTCTTTCTTCATGTGCACAATCAGCTCACATAGTTTCCTTCATTAATAGGGAAAGACTGTCTCCTTAAGTAATGACTTCTTGTTTATTGACATGGGGGGGTTTTTTTGCATACTGATTCAGTGGATTTAAATGAAACTATTCCCTCATTCAACTCTCTTCTTCATTTCAACCCTAGTTAAAATAATAGATCCCACACTTAAACTTTTTCTTAAATTCAGACTGAAGTTTTCTTTTGATGAATTTATTATCATCATCAATTGTTATTATAATTGCTTTATTCATTCCTCTGTAAGATTCTGCTCTGTTTGTGACCTTGACCCACTAAGTTTTGGAGATAAAATTTTCTATTTTAATACTGGCTCAGCCTGACTTTTACTGAACAGTTTTCCATTTACCATAGATCAGTTACTTTTGAAAGACCAGGGCAAGAAAAGCATGGTGTTTTTACAATATTAAAATTGGTGATTTTCTTTTTTTTTTGAAAGGGATGTTTTTTGGAGCAGAAACAAGAAAGGAGCAAGGCAATGACATTTGTATCAGGGAAATGTGCTTTGCAAATATGCATTCAATGGGTTTTGCTACAAGCCTTCTGGTGCTGGGAGAGTCATACAATATTGCATATGTACAGTAGAGATTAACTAGGGTTTGACAGTTGAAACTGCTGCTCCACTCACATTTTCCAGAGATAAAGCAACACCTTCTTTGCCACACCAGCATCCCATCACGTGTGCCAGATCCCAAGTGAGGAATGGGAATCTGACTCCTACATAAAGGAAGACTAAAAGACACAATAAACAAGTAGATGTGGCAAGAAGGAGCGCTGGGAAGAATAGCAAAAAGATGGCTAAAAGCATCAAACCTGCAAACCAATGAAAAGATGCCCTAAGAGATAGGGTGAGACAGATTAGATGAAGTGTGTGGGCATGGAGCTGACTAGGCAAAGAAAACAGTACACAAAACTATGAGAGAGGCAGAACAAAGCCAAGAGGTTAAGGAACAAGTGTCAAGACACAGAGCAAAGATATAGAGGGAACAAAAAGGTGAGAGTAACATTATCAGAAAAATGTTATAGAGCTCTTCCCAAATCCAAAACTTTGTGAGACCAAAGCAACAAAACATGAATGTGGTCCTGTTTTCACTACTTTTGCTTGTGTTTATGGGCAATTACAGGATCAAAATTCAATGTCATTTTACAGCCAATGCAAATCACAAAATAAGGGAAAATATAGTCCAGAGGCTGAGCATTTTAAGAGAGAAAATATAGAACTACACAGACACAAAAACAACAGATTGCGACATGGCTCTAGAAAAGAGGAAACAAACTAAGAGGAGCAGACTGTTAAAGTTGTTACCGGCAAAGAGTGCCTTATACTTCAGTAACATCCCACTACGTCAGCAGCAGGAAGGGAGAAATCTTAATGCTCCTGAGCATTTCAGTTCATTAAAACATCCTGTTACATGAAAGACTCCCTTTTCCATCAATCAAGAACCTGCAGAACAACGGGTCAGAACTTTGGCAAACTACACAAAGATGACTGATTTGTGCAATTACCAAACTCTACAGGCTGAGCCAATTTGAGACAGAATAATGACAGGACAAAAATCCAGGCACTCAAAAAAGAATACTTAGAGATCCCATTAACTCTACACAGAACTTCAGATGTGCATGGCTAGTGAACAAGCTCACATCCAAATAGAGAATATAAGCAAAAGCAGTCAGAAAGGTATTTCACAAAGCAGAACAAGGAAAACTTGAATATTTACTGAAAATTCCACAAAGGCAGGCATAAAAACACAAAGCAGAAGAGATTAACAAAATCCAAAGGTTTATAGCTATTGTGGAAAAAAAAATAAATAAAAAAACAAATTCATGCCCTTTATATGGGGTCACATGCAAAATTTCTGACAAGTCATTATGCAAAGGACTGCAGACGAGAAAAAATGCCCCTATATTGAGAAAGCAAGCACTGACTCAGAGATCTTTCCATGTATGTGACATCAGTGCGGTACAAAACAGCAAAAAAAAATAAATGGACTGTGAAGCTCAGACTAGCACCAGATGCAAAGACAAGGCAGTAGAACACAATAAGAGATGGAATGCAAATGAACAGTGGGCATCAATGTGTGTGAAAGGCACAAAGACCTCTTCAGAGTGAAGAGAAAGGAAAACAGCAGATCCAAATTTTATATTCTCTTATAACATAATTACAGCACCATGAGGCCAAGCAAATTAAAAGCGTAATACCAAGTAAGAAGTAGATAGAGTGAAAGTTCAGGTAGTAGAGATGTTAGAGAGACATTTAGCAAAAAGAAAAAAGTTATTAACCCCACCACATTAAACCTAGCTTACAGATGATTCCTATGAGAGACACACAAATAAAAACCATACTATGTGTGGCCAGTGCATTATTGCATCCATGCAGTGAAGGACTGGACTTTTAGGGCAAAATATTAACTGACATGCTCAGAAACAAAAAAAAAGAAGCGATCACTCTTAAGACAATAAAGAAATATTAATATCTTTTTATATTATTCGTTTCACAAATTATATAGCACAGTTTCAGAATGCAGCATAGGATGGGTATCAGGAAGCTAAACACATTCATTAAAAATTAAAAAAATAATAATAATAATAAAATTGTTTATATCTAACTGCTCAAAATTAAAGATAAACTAAAGTAAAACTCTTCTTAATAAAATGAATACATGTTACCAAGTGAGAACAGCTGTCTCAGTAATTCTCTGAAATAAACCAGTCTGTTTTGCAGCTACTACCATAGAAAATGATTAGTACATGTCATAAAGTACATAGGTTGTGTTCTTTCATTTGGAAGCTTAGAAAGCATCCAGGAACAAGCAGGAGACAGTGAAATACTGTGGGGCAAAGAGAGCACTGCAGCAGAGGAGTCTGTCTCAGAGAGCCCCAGTCTCTGGGAGAAAAGGGGCCAAGCCAGTGTGAGAAAAGGTTTGGGAGTGCATAGCCTCCAAACTGATGGTGGTGGGGATACATGGAAGAAAAAGAAATAGTGCTGGGAATAGGCAGAACAAATTCAAATAATTCATTTTTACTTATAACATTAAAAAGTATATCACACTTTTAACCTTTTTTTTTTTTTCTACATGACAATCAGCTGTGATTACACACCAAGACAGCAGTCTTCCAACTCCCATTTGTAGTGGAGGGACATGTCAAAGGTGCTGCCCAGGGGACATCAGCAGCCACCTTGAGAACTGGCACCGCTGTGAGGGGTGCTCCAGTAAACCTGCCAGCAGCTAGGTGATGGGAGCTGAGGGGGAGCATGGCTCCATTCACCGCTCTTCCAGAAGGAGCCCAGAAAGAAATCTGAATTCAAATGGCATTAACCTGGTGGTTCTGGGACTCTCTGACCCCGTGTCAGTCCCCTGGAGCCATCAGCCCCTTCCCCCAGCAACACTGCAGCAGGGCCTGTCTACAGTTCCCCACAGCCCTGCCATGTCTTGCCATGATCCCCTATCAAGCAAGGTCAATCTGCTGACCCACATCCTAGACCAGCTTTTGCCCACCCCTGTCCCCAGGGAGGTGCCCAGTGTCAGGGCTGGGGATGTCCTGTGCCCTTCAGCTGCCCTGCTGGGAGAGATGAATGTGCCCTGGCTGCCAAGCCC
This sequence comes from Scolopax mira, assembly GCA_004320125.1. Taxonomy (NCBI): domain Eukaryota; kingdom Metazoa; phylum Chordata; class Aves; order Charadriiformes; family Scolopacidae; genus Scolopax; species Scolopax mira. Next base: position 137,743 of record BJBW01002300.1, on the reverse strand, counting down.
TGCCATCACCCACCCATGGAGACCCCAGCACTCCCAACACCCAGTCCCGGGGAGCCACCAGCCCCCTCAGTGCCTTGACACTGGTAATGTGCTTTGGCTGCCAGTCAGGAAAAAGAACACAAGTTGTAGCTCTGGCATCCAGGTACCCACTAAACGCAGAGACTTTCCATATTAGCAAGTTAAACAGAGTGAGGACACAGGCTTGAGCCCTGGCACACAATAACCCAACTGTTGAGCTGCCAGGGCGCCCTGAAGGCAACGTGCCATTTCCCTGACACAGCTTTTGGGAACTAGGCAAGCCAGAGGGTCAGTGTGCCTCTTTGGCAGCACAGGCAACAACATTTATAAAGAGTGGGAAGGGACCAGGACAGTTTAGACCTATGAAGGTGCCCTTTCAATCTTATTTTATTTACCACTACTGATAAAAACCCAGTGAAAAAGGAATACCCTTCTCAGGTGAGAAAAGTTCAAGCTGTACATTCAAGGAGAGGGAACGACTCAGGCAGAAATTAAATACACATGACAACAGACCATTTTTAAGGGCCTGTTACTTAATCTGCAATGTTATGTATTTGATGCATGGTACACAAGACAGCTATGTGCTTACCAAATTATGCAAAGCAGCCTCAAGCTACAAAATGAATAGCAATTAAGTCAGAGCATAAGAACTTCAGCCAGCTAGAAGGATGCCTATCTTTCTATAAGACAGAAATAAAAACCAGAAGGCCAAGGGACTGCTCTCCCCTGGTTTCAGGGCAAAGGGGTGGAGAGATGCCAGTAATAAATCTTCCAGAGTAAAGGCAAACACATGTTCACTATGCTGTTATGTTGGGTGATAGCAGAGCAACTTCACCTGTCTCTCAAAAGAGCAGGACTTCACACAAAACAAACATATAGTGTTTTGCCTCCTATATTCTCATACCATAATATCCATGCAAATGAAAACAGAAAATCTCCTGAGAGATCAGACCCGCTCTGAAAATAAGGCAACAGAGAAGGACCATACATAAGCCTACAACTGAATTCATCTTCCCTAACTGCAGACAGACACACAGAAGTTAAGCTTGCCCTCTAAACTACTTGCTTACTCTGCCCTGAAAGTTAATAGACAGCTATCTCTGGACAAGGTAACTGTGTTTGAGGCGCCTATTTGTTCCTACTGATTTCAGGGGGAACTTTATGGCTAGCTCAGAGTACAGGCCTACCTTTTTTGCTAGCCAAAGCCAGGAAAATAAGTTCTAAGCAGTGTGGGAAATGCCATATATAGAACAATGCAGGAAAGGAATTAAGAAAAACATGGAAAAAAATGTACACATGAACATCAGTCCTTGAAGTAAAAAGGGAAGTGAAACTGTCACTGCAAAAAATTTCATTATAATAGGCCACTAGAAATTAAACAAACTGCCTTAATAATCCTCTCAGGCAAGACAACAAAACATTTTAACAGCTATGATCACCTAAAAATATTGCTTCAGCCAACTGACATCTGCTTACACAACTCAAAATAGAGAAACAACAAAATCCAATTTTTGCTATATCAGTCAAATAATCAAGGCAAATGAATTGTTAAAAATGGTTATATGCTACCAAAAGAAAAGTGAAAAAGTAAAAAAAGGTCACAGGATTACAAAATGGCTGAGGTTGGAAGGGACCTGTGGAGGTCATCTGATCTAGCCCCCTGCTCAAGCAGGTTGCCCAGGACCATGTGCAGGTGGCTTTGCAATATCTCCAAGGACGGAGACTCCACAACCTCTCTGGGCAGCCAGTGCCATTTCTCAGTCACCCTCACAGTGAAACAATGTTTCCTGATATTCAGAAAAACGTCATATGACACCATCCCTGAATTCCAAGAAATAACCATAAATAAACACAGGACAATACTTCTGTGAGAGATGTCCTTTAATAAATAATGTCATTGAGAAAAAAAGGGTAGTATTTGACCAAGCATCAATTTTTTTTTCTTTACCGCCTACTGCACCACAGCAGATCTGTAAGAAATGCTGTAGGCAAGTTGTGGGGTTCATAGGGAGTTCATGCCATAGTCATTTATAAGACTGATTATGAAAGAAATTTTGTACCAAGCAAGAAGACTGTGTAAAATAGGACAAATGACCAAAAAGCAATAGATGACAAAATAAATTGAATATATCCCACCAAAATGTGAAGCAAGGGCAAAGCAGTAGCTAGTCATCAAAAGAAAAACTTGAAGTTTTTACAGCATCTTACTAAATAAGCAAAAGACTTTGTACCAAGACATATTATGTACCAATGTCTTTGTTCCAAGACATTATTCCCAAAACAAAATGGTAAACTCTCAGTAGAGTTGGTGTTAATTTATCTGAACCTGAGAGCTCAGTACGTGCATAAATCATGTTACTCGTGTTTCATTTCATTAACTCCCACAAAAGTGACACAAGGAAAGTTACAGTATGCCCCTCCTAATACAGGTCTGCTTGACATTTGCTTATAAATTAACACTCAGGAATTTAAAAGCACTTACAGAAAGTACTTGGTGGCTGTCACAACACAAAGAACAAAATAAAACCTGGGTACTGGTTTTTCTTGGCTGCCATTTTACATCAATTGAATGTGAATGTCAAGGAACGGAGGCAGGCCTGAGAAAGGAGCTAGGAGCTAGAGCACAGTACCTAAGGGAATCTGAGGGTTGTGGGTTTTATCTCACATCCTCTGTTATGGAGCCACTAGGAAACCCATTGGAAGAGAGCCCCTTCCTTTTGCAGCACATGCTACCCCATTACTGGCACCACTGTGAGCTACAGTAACCCAAACTGCAGAGGTTGGGGTGGAACATCTAAGAATTTCCAGTCATGCTGTTGAACCATGATTTGTGAACATGGAAAAGCACAGTGGAAGCTAGGAGATGCCATTTCATCCACAGCCTTTCGGAACACACCTAATACTGTTCAGCTAGCAGCAGCTTCTACTGCTAGAGTGATCTACCATTTTTCAGTCTAAATGGCAATAAAGCCCAGGGAACTGAGATGTCTCTAATGACAAAGAGCTAAAATCAGGCTGATTGCTTCCAAGGTCAAGAACACTACCATGTATTTATGGAATGACACAAGACTGATCCTAAATTTTAATTTAGTTGGAAAAGAGCTATTTTTAACAGAATTGTAATCCATGGAACAATGGTGTTTTGGTCCAACACTTTCTGAAATCTTTCAAAATGCAGAAGCAAAACCAAAATAAAATAACAGAAGTACACAGATATATGTGGGGAAATCTAGTTCTCAGTTCAATGATCAAAGTGGAAGCAACCCACAGAGGTATTGAAGATTTTAACTAGTGTAATGAGAAGGAGAGGATAATCTTTAATGGAGGCAAAAAAATGTCAATTAAAGTGTTTACAGTCACAGCATTTTGCTTTTCATTGCTGCATGACAACTCAATATTTGTTCAAATAGAGGGGATATGCCAATTCCACAGCTTCAGAGAAGCACAAGTGAACAAATCCAAATAACAATGCCATAGCAACAACGATGATTGGTTGTTGACCAAACAAATATGATTACCTCCATGAAAGAAAATTGGATCCCTCTGGATGTGGCTACTCAAGACATTGACATGGAAATCCTGAAACCTTATAAAAGTGGTTTTAATCCATTTCTTTCACTTTTTTTCCTATTATCGTTATCTAATTAGAGATGGGATAAATTAATTTTCCCACCTTTCTACACTGTGCTTCCCTTTATGACACCTTTCACAGTAATTGATATTCATTTACTTCAGCACTGAACTGTTATTAGGTACAGACTAATGCAATTCTGGAATAAGTTTATAACAATCTGATTTCAGACCAGACCAGAATAGCCAGCTGTAGGCAATGTGCTGTATCAGAACAGCTATTTGTTAACAGACACTCATGACCGATCGGGTGCTTCACATACTGAAGCCAATAAAAAGCAAGATCAATGACAACACAAAACAAAACCTGAGATCAACTCAAAGATGTACTTCATCATGCAATAATAACTTGTGCATCCTTGCTGGAAAAGAAACCATATGATCATAATGAATAACCATTTAACTTTTAAATAGACTTATTTTGATTGCATGTGTGCACATCATAGTAATTTTCCTGGTTATTCTTTATATGTACAGGTAACACTATAAAGAATTTAACTATGATCTCTGCAATGCAAATCAAAACCTCATGTTTACAGTGACACAATAATGTTAAAATCTTTGACTTTTGAAACTCTTTTCTTTCATAAAAATTCATTAAATACACCATTCTCTCTATCCAATAGGTCAAAAAATTCTTGTTGACAATAAGTTTTATTTTCTTACCTTGACATTTCTGACACAAATTTAAGAACAGCAACAAAAAAAACACAAACAAACCAAACCAAACAAACAAAACCCTAGCAAACCTATCTCTATGAAGAAACTGATGCAAATGAAAGAGGGGAAAAGTGACTAAATATGCTGTTTGGATACTTAGCCAGCAGCTATTATACCCACCTCTCAAAAAAAATGTTTACTATACTATTGTTACTCTAGAGACTTTTTTCACCTTACAAATGTAAGCAATCCTTTGGCTGCTACACTATGTTAAACACACATATTGTAGAGTTCAGTAATAAGGTCAGATGCAGGCAGACAGGATGATAAGACCCAAGGATCCAAGATTTTGTTCATGAAGTTACAAAAAACAATCTTCCATTGCACATTTTCCTGCTTTTTGAGTAAATTATTAAAAGCCCAAAAATCAAAATCACATTTATAAGGAATAATAATAACCATCCACAAAACAAAGAAACAAAAAATGCAGCTGTTACAATTACAGATATTTCAGACTATAAATTTGCATCAGGCTATGCTCTGCTGGACTTGTAACTGTCTTGATGTAGCTTTTATGATCATGTGGGTTGGGGGTCCTCGTGATAACTTAATTTTTACAGGTTTCCATAACATATTCACAAATGGTATCCACAGTCCCTAAAATTTACTGTTTCCTCCAATATTAAATTGTTTGACCTCAATTGGTTTAGTAATATTTAGAAGAACTTTTTAGACCAGTTCCTAAAAAAAAAAAAAGTCACAGACAACAAACAGACAACAAAAAGAAAGAACACTAACAGCGCACAAGATATTTCTGATGCAGAGGAAGGAAGTACTAGCAAAGAGGCCACATTTCACCTGAGATCTCAGCTGTTTAGCAAACTGTTCATGCATAATGAGAACTTAATTAGCTACAGAACTGCTCCCTCTTCTCCCTCCCCCCCCCTCCCCAGTCTTTCCAAGATATCCCCACAAATACTTAGATTTTTCCTACTTTCTTCTTCCAAGCACAGAGGTGGAAAGCAGAACATGAGGTTTGAAGAATATGGATCATTACCTGCATGTCAACAGCCAACTGCCCTTTGTGTTTTGATTGTGCAAACTCATGATCTCAAAGTATGAAATTCAAACTGTTTGTTCTCATAATTTCCTATCACCAGTAGATTAAAGAGTTTGTTTTCAAATGCTCTTCTTCTCCTGTAGCAAAATGTGTGTAACTTAGATCAGTAAAGCAAAGAAGCTCCTTCTTTGGAGAAATCACTCCTGGAGAAATCACTTACACCTTTTCAGACCAACTGCATCACCTGAAAATGAAGGCAGTAACTAAATATAGAATATTAGTAATGAAAATGTTTGATTCTTAAAGGAGGTGGACAAATAAAATTTTAAAGTGTTAATGTTTGGAAGTACAAAGGCATAGAGAGGGTAAGAAATACTTATTTCCTCCAAAAGTATTCTCTTTTCTAGCACAAAGCCAAGGCAAAACATTTACCTTGTATCTATTGTTTTCTGGGCATTACTTCAGATCAAATTAAAAATTTGTAGGTTTCATTCATTTCCAGTATACAAATTATGTTCTGTTTCTGCTGGCTCACACGGTATACCCACAAAGATACTGGGGGAGAGAATGAACCAAGGACAAGCCCATTTGTTATTTATTCATTAAAAAATCAAATAAATAGAGGTTTAAAGAAAGATCAAAAAAAATCAAAGCTCAACCAATGAAACACAGGTCGAACAATTTGTAAATCTCTTTGCATAACTGAAGACCAAAATAAATATTTCTATTCAATTTTTTAAGAACAATAATCCACTGGAGAAAAGTGAATAATAGTGAATTACTTCCAAGATCTTTGGAAAATAAAATTTGCATCACAGTACTGCATATTAAAAGCTAAAATAGGAATAATAATTCATCTGACGTAATTTTAGAATGAGGATGAGTATCTTGTAAAACAAAAATAAATTCTTGAGTAAATTTTGGAATTTAATTATGGTTTTACTTCACCCATTACTTTCAAGGCATTTGTATTCTGTTCAATCTAGTGGCAGAGAGGGGTTTTAGTCAAGAACATCACTGATATAATTTCATTCTAAATAAAAGCTCTGCTTTCAATAAAATTAAGTACAAATTTTAGTTATAACCATGTTGTTTACGGTGTCAAGTAAACTTTAAAAAGCTAACTTTCCCCACACCCTTTCCCAGAAAAGAATATTTTAATTTGAGAAGCAATTGTTTACATTTCATGTTAGAGTCAAGAATTGCTTTTCTCCTTCTTTCCAGAATCCATTCAAATACCTTGAATAACTTGGTAGACTGCCCTGTCATTTCTCACTGTGATTTTCCATAAGAAGCTTGGCTTCCCCCTCCCATAAACACAAGCACCATAATAAGGGATTTGGGGTTATCAGAAACCGTATCTGCTCAGATCCTGTGCCACCAAGAGTTCCTTGTCACTCACTAGTGGATGAGTCACAGCGCATATTTCTTCCAGACCTTACGATGTGCAAGGACTACACAGTCCTGTAGCCCTGTGGAGGTTTCTGAGGACTCATTGGAGAAGTCCAAAACACCCGCCAGAAGCTCTGATGGGATTCCTGTTGAACTGGAAGAAATGAAGAGCTGTTGACCAATACACACTTGGAACAGTTATGTTTTGGGCAGTATTAATAAATAGAGTTTTAATTCATTTAAATGATGATTGGCAAAGAACGTGTTTTTCATCCTAGAGCATTGTACACAGCACCAGAGGATGTTTTCTAGTTCAGGCTGGGTAAGAGATCAGACAAGATAGTCCCAAAAGTCCTTCAAAAGTTTGGAAAACAAAACCATTAATCCAAAGATAGTTCTTACAAAACACAGATAACCATGAAATTGAGACCTACTTTGAATCCACTGGCAAGTACTTCATCACAGAAAGAACAGAAAATCAAATTACATAGAACAGCATCAAAAACATAAATACAAATACATTTCTTGTTCTATTTGTTAATATCCTGTTAATTGTAAGAAAAAAAACCAGCAACAACAGAACTGTAGGGGCGAAGAAAGCTGGAAAAAAAATAACAATGATCTGAATATTTCAGGTGTTTCTTTTCTCTTTGTCCAAAGCAAGGATGTAAGCATTTTTCAGGTTGATATAGAATTCTAATTTTACTATCATTATTTTCCTGTCAGAGAGTGAACATATTAATGAGAACACTTAAAACACAAAAAAATCCTAATGTTCTAATGTCCGATTAGCAATAAAACATTAACTAACTTCAAGAAAGGAATCTACTGCAGATGCCAGTGTTTTGGAAATTGCTTCACATTGAAATCTTTAACTGTTAGCAGAGAGTGAGATTCCTCAGTATCATATTTGACTTTAATTTGTTGTGAGAGATACATTTACTTCATTAAAAAGACTGCTGACTGCTTATATTGTCACAGCAATCTAAAAGTTTCCTTCTGGTAAGCCTATTTAACACGGAACACTAACACAAACAATTTATACCCATATGGGTATGGAAATTACTTTAAATATATAGGTAACTGTATATGCATACTTCTGCCCAGATCTACTTCTTTTCATGCCAAATGCATGTGTTCACATCTGCATCCATGAACTGGGCAGCAGGTTGTTTTCCCATTCTGATTTCTAAGTGTGTAACAAATACTAAAAGAAAAAAAAAAGGGGGGGGGGGGGGGGGGGAGGGGGNNGGGGGGGGGGGGGGGGGGGGGGGGGGGGGAAGAGAGAGATAACCAGAAGACTTCATGGAAATCTGAAATTGTAATAGAGTTAATATCTTCCTCCCCACAAAGCAGGGACTAAAGCATTTTTTCGGTCCTTTCTAAGATAAGGCTTTCCTACAATTCTTTACACATCTTCCAAATTTTAGCATTTAAACTGAAGCATTACACATTCTTATTTTTCAGAAGTAAAAGAGCAATTTCCTCAGAAATAAAACAACATAGAAGAACCACCACATAAGAGCACTCAAAGGATATTTGCTAGGGCTCCTCTGTGGTTTTTTGAGCAGGGGTTCAGGATTTGGCAAAAGTATCCCAGTACTGGTTTCTTTGTCCTGATGAATGTCTACTCATTCTAGTTTACAGGCCCCTGAAAATTTCAGTCTGTGTCTGCTCAGTGGTTTGACAGCAAAACTCTTAGAAAAACCTACCTTCTCTGGCTCAGATCTCCACTAGAGCCTGAGGGATGAACTGGACTATCCCTGGAATTACATCTGCCATGATGTAGCAGCTGCTGCTGTGTCAGAATGACTCAGTGGCTGCTCTAACACGACCCAGGCAACAGAGAGGGAAAAGGAAGCACACAGTTTAGGAACAAGTAAGAAAGGCAGAAACTGAGATGCAAAACCAGTACAGATGCTGAAGGTGTGGGGCACTGAGATAAGAAATTAAATGAGCATCTGGGAGTTGAAGAGCTGAGAGATGAAAACAAGATTATCCCTCTCCCCTAGATATTTTCTATGACGCTGAATATACCACTGAGACAAACTTTTTTTCCACAATAGATAATCAGGGCATAGAATCTTTTAAATATCAGTTCCCAAACTGATTTGATTCTCCACTCCCAGGCTCTGATTTGACGGGGTGCCAAGCACTTTGTGCTGACTGAGGACTGTGAGAGCTGTGCTCTCAGCAAAAGAGCTACTTTTAGGAGAGTATCTCAAAGCGGCCCCAGATATCCCAGGCTGCACTCTTTCAAGCAAACAGCACAGTCCCTCTGACTTACAGTTTTACAGGAATTTAGGTGCCTAACTTCCACAAAATTGATTTTGCTGGGAACTGAGAATCTAAATATCCTTTATTGATGTTTTTATTCTAAAAAACTAAGTAGCTGGCTTCAGTTCCATCTGTCAAATGGCCCAGACTTTCCTCAAGACTAGTCTCCAGGTATACCATACGTTCTTCTCAATCTTTTTCACAAATCTTGTTACTACGTTGTTTGCTATTGGAAAGTGTTAAATTACAACCAGAAGGGAGAGTGAAAGATTTCGATTACACAGGCTTTTCTGAATCAACAGCAAAATGCTTTGAGTACATTATATAGACTTCAACTCTGAAAGTCCTTAGTTTTATCTTACTGTTGGAACGTGTTGTTTTGCTATTTTACAGCATGGAGGGGACTCTTTATGAAATTCACCAGCTGTTTTTCCTTGAGAAATGTCTGCTATAATCACATTATCAGTTTTTTCATTTCTATAATTTTTTTATAGAACATCCTTTACACTCTGATGTGACTGGATAAGCTAGAAGAAAGTATTCCTCCTTGACTTGTCAGCTTTTTTATAACATTTCAGGAAATAAAAAAGAGGGCAACCTTGCTCTGACTTGGCACATGTGAAGACCAATCTCTCTGCTTTATGTATTTTTTAAAAACCAAGAAAAAAAGACACCCCCCCCCAAAAAAAAAAAAAAAAAACAACTCAAAAAAAACCCACCTAAGACTTCATTCTGCATTAATGAATTCAGTGGAAACTTTCATTTTGACCTCATCAGATACAGAAATAGGCCATAGAAAAAGGGTGGATATGAAAATCTGGTTACATACATAACTATCACTTCATCAGCTGGTGCTGTACTCCTGGTAGCAGAAAAAAGGAAAAGAATAAATCACTGGATATCCATGTTGGCAGCCTCTTGAATGGCACAGGGAGCTCCATCTTCCACCATAGGACCTTTATACAGAACTTACGCCACCCAAGTGACCCATCTTTGTCTTACACCATCCTCGTTCTCTGGACCATAAGAATCAGTTGTTTACTTGCAAACAACCATTTGGAAAGGCAGAAGTCCAGGCAGATAGCTAATACACAGATGATGAGCCAAGCACTGACTAGCAAAAGACTTCATTTATTTGGACTTGGGTTTTGCTTGTCTCTCTGCATAATAAAGATTTGCAGTCAGAAGAATACAGTAAATGTAATCTCAAGAAGCACTATAGCAAAAGCCTCTCAAGGCTTTCTTAACCACTTTATGAAGCACCATTCAATCAACCAAGCATTATTGCCACTCACTCTCCAAAAGAAAAACACTTCCTCCTTTACCCTCATAAAGAAGAAAATATGTCAGCTTTCTTATAAGACTAACAATGTGAGTTAAAGATGGAAGCTGCTATCTGAAAGCAATACAAGGATTGCAATAGGCTTTCCTGAATAAGACATCATCCTTTGAGTGATGGTGTGAGATAATTGGAGATTCTGAGCCTGAAACTGCACTTAATGACTTTACACTTCACTACAGCTGCTCCTAATTTAAATCTGAGCAGACTCACACGTTCCCTAACTTTCCCCTTATCCTGAGACATCTGTGTCTGGCAAGATGTTTGCCATCTTTAAAAGGAAGTATCCATATTCCTACTTATCAGGTGGGTCTACATATTCCTATTCCTCTATGTCTATTCTCAGATACCTAAATATTCTGAGAGGTCTCATTAATCCAGATACTCAAAGTTGTCACATCAGAGACACATCATAATGTGATAGAACTTATTGAAATGATAGTTCCTAGAGTTAAATTAATTTGTTTAGAAGAATGTGGTCTTATACAGAGATTCCTCTCTGTTACTAAAGTAATACTGTACATATAAAACAGACATAGCTTCAGATCCACTTTCATACCTTTTCATGATTATTATAATATTGTTGATACATGTTTCCATGTGCTTGTCAAACTGAGAGGTTGGTCAGATTATTTGAAGGCTTCACTTAATCGATTTTCTAGTGTGGAGCTAAATTCTCTGCTGGCTCAAACTAGCACAGCAGCTCTGCATTTGGTCAGTAAAGATACAGGCATGTAGAAGGTCAGCAGAATATATTGGTCAAATTCAACTTTCAGTTGCTATAAACTGAGAGAGACTTAATTGATTTCAGCTAATGTATTGTAGAACTGCACTTGCACATTTGGGAATCAAATGTGGGCCAAGGACACTAAGGACCTCAGTCACAAAATTATTGTGGCAGAGCAGTAACATTTCAATTCAAGGGTTTAGGGGCAGGTAATAAGCAGACCATGGCAACACTGGTCTGGGTATCTGACCTGACAAAAAAGTAGCTACAGTTAGCCTGTAGTTGCGTTACAGACGGAATAATCCCAGCTCTAAATTTCTAGCACTAGCTAGGGTATTTAACTGTTGTATAGCAGTTTGTGCCGTGACCGCAACACAGGTATGTCCTAAGTTATACATCTCTGCCAAAAATCCCCATTGATCAACCAAGTCACCTACTGCTTTTTTTTAAACTGATTCCAAATAGTTCCCTACCACAGCTCCATTTCTAGAAGAAAGCTTAACTCTTTCCCATGGTGTCATTTACAAAACAGCATAAAAACAACAACCTCCAGGTCCTGTGAATTTCAAGTTGTTCCTTGTGAGATAAGTACCATCAAGACTCCTTAATTTAGTTTTGCCAATCCCGTATTTAACCATGTTGTTAAGTGTGCTGAAAGAAAAATTTGAAAGGGCTTTTCTCGGTTTTCATGTGAGTATGGCTATAGAACTTGCAGGGTGATTGCTTTTCAAATTTCCTTTGAAATACAATGGTTCTTTGGTTTTCTTGAACATGGGCTGATTCTTGGTTGCATTATAGCCTCAGTTTAGAGCAGGGAAGTGCCTTTCAGAATTGCACACCAAGTGTGTGCAAAACTCCTGTGCTTGGAAAGCATCCTTAAATGTAATTTTATAGATACAGATTCTGTGCTTAATATGAAACGACACGTTCTAAACTCACATTCAGCTTTTGAGATCACACTCTGCACTAATTTGTATTTTCTTCTTGAGCTAAAAAGATACAAATACAAGAGAGCCATGTAGATTTAAACAAAATCTATGCCTTTCCCCTCATAATCATAAAGACTTTTTACCAAAATCTCAATGTGAGGCCCACTTAGTTTTGTGGAGACTGGAGTTAGCACATAAAAGTCTGTGAAACCATCTAGCTTTGGTTCAGTAAAAAATGAGACTTTCTGGATACAGGAATAGGGAGACAAAGAGCTGCAGGTGACCCCAGCACTGTCTGTGCCCTTGCTGAGGAGGAACCAACCTGTGACACCTGAGGAAGGCTGTGCTAATGAGAGAGGTCTCATTGACAGTCTAGTAATCATTTAATGAAGGCAGGGGGATGAGCTAAATCAGGTCAGGGATCACCCCACAAAATCCAAACAATTCAAATGGTCAGCTGTTACATAGCCCAGGAATCAGTGCAATGGGGCCATTGTCAGCATGGGGAAAGACCCAGGGTAGGGTTGGCAGAGACAGTCGGGTCTAACAGTGCCCTCAGAGCCCATACAGAAACCAAAATAATGAATGTTTTGGACACTTTAACTATTGGGACTGTGATTTTTGTGACTGATTTAGTGTTACCTAAGCTAAACCCAGACTTTAGTCCTCCATTCCAAATCCAAATGTTATTTTCACATACAAAGCCTAAGCCCTAAAAGATACCACTCACAGATATATGAAAACATTTTAATCCACAGAATGGACCAAGGAAGAACAGACACAGGTTAGTCCCTAAATTAAAAACTCATCTCACTTCTTGTAAATATACAGCCATCTGTAACGGTGTCATCTTTTACATCTTAAACTTACCATGTGAAATTAAAAAGTCTTGATCACAAAAAGTTTTCTTTTAGTAGATGGAAAACTTTCCTGTACCTCATGTCTCAGAGCAAGTGAAATCAGTAAAACCCAGTAAAAACTTTCTTTAGAAGGGTCATTGAGAGCCTACTCATTCCTTCTTTCTGTGCTGTGCCCAGTTGAAGTATTATTTTCCAGAAGTCCACCAATTAGGAGGCTTGGTAAAGCTTCCAAGTCACATTTTGTGGGATGTAGAAGTCCAGCATGATGACTAGAAGACACAACATATCACTTGAGCTATGAATGCTGCTTCTTCTCCTGCTTTTCTTTGACCATTATTCATTTATTCATTAAAGAAATTACTAGTAACTGCTGTGCTTTCAAAATTTGCCACTCCACGGTCTCAGAGACAAAAATCCCCCTTCTTCTTTCACACAAGGTAGGAAACCTCCTCGTATTCCACTCCTGGTGCTACAGGGTTGTTCTGGAAAGCCCAGGTACAGCTGGGAGGTTGGTTCCATAGCTATAGTCACTGCACCCTGAAACAGTGGCTGCTGTGTTCCCTTGTACCCAAAGGATAGAAAAATAGCTGTCCTAATTGTGCCCAAATCACCCTTGTTACCAATAGACCTCTGAAAATTAATTTTTTCTCAGTAAAAATGTCCACCCTTGATCTATGCAGAACTGCCGCCCATAGTGTGTGGATTTATGTGTACAACCTAAGGAGAAGAACAGATACCACTTATTTATTGTTCCTTATACTTTTGGTGTGTTTTGTTTGGTTTTTTTTTCTGAGGAAACTACTTATATCCTTAGTTTTATTCAGCCTCTTTAAATAAATATAACTCAAAGTGTTCTCATTGTCAAGCAGTGGTGGCTCACCTGCAGCACTGCAAGTCCCTGTGGCCCCCTAGAAAAGGAACAGCAGGGGAATTATAGATCCCCAGCTTCCCCAGGCCCATAATACACACACAAATTCCTTCACCACTTAAACACACGGGACTGTGATTGAGAATGGTAAAGGCACCATCTAGCACACAACCAGCCTTGCTACCACAAACAGGAGAAGAGGACAAAAGAGGGAGTGGAGAGAAAGCATGGATGAATGAAGCCAGCCATGTCTTAAGCTGCTACGGTTAAATACAGGAGCGAGAAGTAAGATTCAGTGCTCTTCCTAAATGAAATATGATATAATCAACGTGATTAAAATTCCGGATTTGGAATCCCTGAGGTAAATAGCTCAGCTCATGCTTTAGAGCTAAACCTTTCAACAAGAACATTCAAGCTTAGGAAATGGTTTGAGGTAAAAGAAAGCAAGGCAGAAACCCAGCCTGGAAGAATGTCTCAATCCTCGCAGCGGTCTGGCAGGTTGTTTCCTGAGGTTAAAAGACACAAGCCAGAACTGCAGCATGGGCTTGTGAAATGGAAAATGAAAGGGAGAAACTAGCTAACTTCATAGAAAGTTTTAATCTTAAAATAGAGTTGTTTTAAGCGAGCAGTGCCCTGCAGAGAGTCTATTTGCCCACTTCTGCTCCTAAGACTTCTCTGCTGTCTGCCACTGGGAGATCTGTATGAACATGATCACTAAGGGCTGTAATTTAAAACTCAGAACAATGCTTTAATAAATCTGTTGAATAACACAATGAGCACAAGGCAGACTTGGGAGCTGCAGTAAATGCTGGAAAGCTGATGTGGCCACAAAAACTTTGTCTCATGATCAGCCTGGATTGCTTTTACATGAGTCACCTGACCTCGGAACGTGGGCTTGCTAGGGCTGGGCTTTCTGATTACTCTTATTAGGGGTTTATTGTTTCTCAGGTTTCACACTGCTGGACTGTCATTCCAGAAAATGACAATGCATCTGATGGAAGCATCCCCCAGGGGTGACCAGTGACTCATTCTGAGTGCTGTGATAAAATTGCAGAAATGCTTTTGTTCCTAGATAAGTAGTGTGCTAACACAGTGACTACACTTACAGAGCTCTCTGATGTGGTATTAAGACAACCTAGTATATATTTTTGTGATTATCACCGAACCATAGAATGGTTAGAGTTGGAAGGGACCTTAATGATCATCAAGTTTCATTCCCCCTACCCTGGGCAGGGACACCTCCCACCAGACCAGGTTGCTCAAACCCCCAACCAGCCTGATCTTGAACGCCTCCAGGGATGGGGCAGCCATGACTTTCCTGGGCACTGCATATCAGACATATCTGCATCATAATAGTAATTCAGGTCCACATAACCGAATCACTGTAAAATGGCTAAAATATAAACAGAAGTACAATATACCAACTTAAAGGGCCTGGTTTATTGAGAGACATGAAAGGATAACCCTTACTAAAAGCTAACAGAAAAATATCCTCTCAAAATATCACTTCTAGTCCTAAATACAAATCCAAAATTACTCAAATGTTGTGTCTTCAGATCTCAGATTTCAGCATATACAATGAGATTTGAATTATGAAGCCTGTCTAGATCCAAACCTGGGATTTAGCTTCTAACCCATTCTGATTTATTATCAACTTCATATCTACTTTTCCCTCCCTCACCCCAAGAATAGTTTTTCTTTAATGTAAAAAGGAAATGTTCTCTTAGAAAATTTCAATCTTATTTCAATATCTCCTAGCTGTTGAAACCTGTAGGGCTGCATTTTAAGCTGCATTTTAATTTCTATAGGCATTTAAACATTTCTCTTACTCCTACTTTATAAATAAATTAAAAAAAACCCATCATCTATTACTCACTTACAAATAGCTCTGCTGTAGGTGAAGTGGGTGCTGGCACACGAGTGACTAGAATCCAGAAATGAAAATTTTTTATTAAATTCTGTTTCACATTTCTTTTCCCTTCTGGGGCAGGGACACTCTAAACCAAACCTTTAATCTAAGTGATTGATATGCCAATTTACATCACCTTTGGCTTTGATCTTTCAGTCCTACCACAGTATAAATTTGACCTCATATTTAAAACTTGGAAAACCCCCTGGTTATAATGTCTGCTTTTTCTCACTTCCCATTCTGAAACAGTTGTCTTTTTTGTGGTTCTTTTGAGAAGTGTAGCCCAGCATCTCCTCTTGAACTTTCATTTCTTTGTGTATTTAGACAACTAAAGACTACTGCTTCAAGATTTTTCTTCTTATTGCATTGAAACAGCTTACATATTAATGAATTAAAACAAATTGAGTATACTTTCAAAAAAATGCAAGGGCGCATGACTTTTAAGTATCTGCTAAAGTGTCATTAAGCTCATGCCTGAAGTAAAATCCATCCAAGTATATTGCTGAATAGAGCCATTTTGAGTCTGATCCAATGCACATTGAAGCCAGTGAAAAATTCCCATTGACTTCAGTGGGCTCCCAGCCAATTTCTGGGAGGTATTGAGTGTATGAAGTTCAGCACTTCTCCTGCCAAACTTCAGTTCTTGCTCTGACATGTGTTCTTTAGGTTTTTTACACTGTTTCCTCTCAACAGAGAAATATAAAATTTTTAAGGTCTCCCTGAAAGGTTGGAAAAGTTTTTTACCACTGCTGTAAATTCACTATTGTCAAAACTGAAGCATGTCGAAACCATTCATTTCCTGCAAGAAACAAATAGTTTCAGGGCTGATAAATGTCATTACAGCTTTGTAATTTTGAGATTATGTTAGTATTTTTATACAAATATTCAGGACATTCATTACAAATACTATACACATGTATAAACACAGAATGCAAACACACACTATTGTACATAGCAGTGGCTTTTCTGAGTCAAAGAGAAAAATCAGAGAAAATGTTGGTTTGAAAAAATCATCTGTTGATACTACTTTGAACTTATACCCTCCCACACTAAAATTAGTGGTGATATAATCAATTCCTTCAGTGTCGTGCACAACCTGATCCTTGTTTTGCAAAGACCTTGCTCTTCAGTCATTACCAGTCAAAGCAAAACTTCTCCCAGTTTCATTCAGGACAGGATTAGAATATATTTCCTTTTTTTCTTCTTTATTTTTTTTTTAACCATGTGAAGCAGCACTTGCTAGGATAAAGACAGACAAAGTAGAGAGGATATCAGAGCGTTGAAGTTCAGTGACTTCTTACTCCATGAGCAAAATAACATATTAGCTGGGATCTTTGTCCCCAAACAGAAAGCAGTCATGTTCTTTCTATCAAAATTTTGAAGAAGGTAAAAAAAAAAAAAAAAAGAGAGAGAGAGAGAAAGAAGAAAGCCTTAAAAAACAACAACAAAAAAAAAACCAGACACGTCTCTCTCTGAAATCACTACTGTAGCATTTGGATCAGGAGGAAAGTGGGAGGATGGTAAGTAAGAGGAAAAATGTAGATAAGGTTTTTAGAGCACACTTGACTGATAGATTCTTGAAAAGAATTGCTCATCAGGAGACCTGCAGAGTAAAGAGGTGGACAGCAGAGACTCTATACTTAAAATATGTCATGGTGTCCACCAGCAGAGGATCATAAAAGTACAGAAATATTACAAAGGGAGAAGTCCCAAAAACTGCTGAATCTACAAGTGAAGAAATAAAATGAGTAGGAGAAATGAAGCCTCCATTCTTTACTGATTTCTTAAGTTTAGCTAGTTCTTTTAAATCCTTTCACTGGCTGTTTCCCTGGTGCTGTTCTGACAAACTACACACACACCCGTAGACTAATTAAATTAATAGACAGTAATTTATACTACTGTAATTCACACGATTCCACTTTGTTCCAGGATAATCCCAAATATTTTCTTTCTTAGTGGAGCATTAACTTATGTTGTACAGATATCTACATAAAGGCAGCTTACCAAAATACACAGTTGGAACAGCAATGTACACAGAGGTTTAATAAATCCTTATACTTTCAGATAATTTAATAGAGTTGGTATTATTACAAATATATAAAAACATAAGCTTTTAAGCTTTCCATCTCACCAGCACTATTTCTACTCTCGCTTTATCAGCAGCTATACTAATGGTTATGCCAGAGCAACCACGTCAACTCTTTTTCTCCCTCAGCTGAAAATGCCTGGCCCAGACTATGATGTTTGGCTGCCAACCAAGAACTCCTTTAGACTCTCACATACAGGGAAGGTGGGGGGAAGAGTGGGCTACATGGGTAACAAGCACATGAGTAATTTCAGAACAGCAGTCAGTAACAAACAGCATAGATGTCTCATCCAGGACAAGGCTGTGTTGTTTTCAGTTTGGCTTTCCAAAACCCAGAGTCTGTCACTCTATAATGCACACTACTTCTCTACCTGCTGCATTACTGTTTATGCACTTGAAACCTGAACTAGGTGCGACTGTTTCAGAATAATTTGAAGCTTTGTTTTGGACTGAGGGTGTTTTTTTAACCTTCTACATATAATGAGCATTATGAGCAGTTGCAATCATCGTAATCCCAAATATTTTACACGTAGGAGAAGTTTGTAATATTTCCCTAAAAGAAAATTATGAGAGCAGAAAATGAACTGCTATTTCTTCTCTGTTAGATATTTGTTAACTGCATCAGGAAGAGAAAAAGGAGCTCTCTTCTTTTTATTATTGTGTTTAGGTTTGATACAATGGCTCAAGGAACTCTACTCTCCCCTTAGTTATTCAGTAACTGCTAATGACAGGTCCAATTGTACACTCTTTAAGAAACTTGTGTTTCTTATTTGAAAAAGATAAAGCTGTTCAATAAGGATTAGGGACTTTGTGGGAGTATTACAAATACAGACAGGCAGGTACTAGAACACTACACACTGGCCTGTATCTGCATAGTGATAAAACAGTGGAGAAAATCTACATGGTAGCAGGGTAAGACATGTTGTTTTCAGATACTAGGCAAGCTGAATCTTTGGGAAACACCCATGAATAAACAGTCCAGTTTCTGTGGAAGGGCATGGCTGATTACTCAGCAGTCCCAGTTTTTATTATGGAAAAGATGCTCAAGCATCTTGACTGCATGCAGTTGCTCCAGTTGAACAAGCTTTCATTTTCTTTTTTCTTTCAATTTTAATAGCTTTAATGGTTATTTTAACAGCATAATTATCCTAGCTAAAATGATGCAAAACTTTATGTGGAGTCTTGTCCTTAACTTTAGTGAAATTTGAATGAATTTGGGCAAACTAAGACAGGTGGGGTGGGGGAAGCATGGAAGTGGTGGTGGAAACCACCATGGAAGCTTGGTGGTTTCCAAGACTTTTTATATAATATGCAGCAGTCTTTGCAGATATTTTGCTCTGAGGTTTAGGTGTTAATAGATGGCAGGAGTCAAGACAAAGTACAGAGGGAGATGAACCCATGGAATTTCCAACTGAAAAGGGTTTGAAAGAATCCTCAAAATTGTTAGTTCCTGAGTTTCAAATGGTTCTAATTACTATTACACATATGGCTGAGTCACTTCCGACTATCTTCTAGTGCCTAGATGTGGCTGTGTGGAGATGCACAAGGACTTGAGAAAGTCTGACCTAGCTTCAGTTTCTAATCTTGTTGCTCCCTCCCCACAACAAAAAAGAAAGCCTTCAAAAATAATTTTCTCTTCAGAATAAAAAAAGGGAGTTTAAAATTTTGTGGTTTCCCTTTTGCCTATCCCAGCTCTGAATTAACTCAGTACTTGTATGTCTGTGTACTGGCCAGCACAAAGGAAAAAGCACAGAGCAGCAATGATTGCTCAGCAGTCAGCACTGTACATGAGGCAGGGATTTTCCAGGTCATTTTTATCCAGTTCATCACTACAATTTGCTGGTCCAATTCTGCCAAATCAGCAGAAGTACTTCTTAAAAGAAAGCGTCATCCAGTTTTGCGCAGGCAGCACTCTAAGAGTTTGCAGGGTTACTAGCACTTTTCATCCGAGATCCACTGTGAATTGCACTTTTAAATAGAGCACAAAGAGATTGGAAAATTCTCATCATTGCTGGACATCTGCATATCCCCAAGTCATTTATAACAACTGATGAGTTTGCCCAGTTGAAATTGCAATACAGTCCTTAACTATAGCAGGCTGAAGCTGAACTGAAGGGTGGCAGAAATATATCCAAGAGACAATTGTGACCAAAACACATGCTGTTGTTTCTCATTTGTGGTGTGATTGATGTAATCACACAGGAAAAAGTAAACACTTTTGCCTACTGATGGCCTACTTGACAAAAGAATGGCTGGAATGAAATCATGTAAGAGAGAGGGGAAAATTAAAGTAAAATGGAGAAATATTTCCTTCTGGGCACTGACACAACACTTCAGAAATCCATTCAAAAATGGGACACTCAGTATCTGAGAGTAACAGTGTGCAGCTATTGAATTACAGCACTATGGGATTTACTTAAGACTGAATGGCATCTTGTACTGCCCTTAGTTCTGCTGAAGCCAATGTAGAGTGAATTATTATTTCATGAAAGCAGATATAGTCTAGCTCTTATTTAGGTGAAGGAAAACAGTTCTTGCTGGGACTATCTTTGGTTATTGCAGAACTATAGAAAACTTGAAAGACTTTGACTTTCAAAGTCTTTTCGGGCTTCCCATTCCCCTGTCCTAAGGGAGATGCAATCATATCCACAGAATTCTTGACAAATAGTTCTCCTCCCCATCCTTAAGCTCACCCAAGGTGTTTCCATGGCCTTGACAGGTGATTTATTGTCCTCCAAGCCAAATCTCTTTAGCAGGAGACTGGTGCAGGTATGCCCCAGGGCAACGGAGGAGCAGCTGGTAGGCAGGGAGAGGCAGCCCACCTGCAGCCCACTGCAGGCAGCTCTGGTGACCTAAAGGTGGGCAGTTGTCCTCACCTGCCTGAGGTCAGTCCAGGCTTGACAGCACATAAGGCAGCCAGAGAAACTGCTCACAAAATGATCTCTCTGGATTAACAGGACCATTGCTCTTCCAGGCAAGTACTGAAACATTACACACCTGCCTGTATCTGCGTGTCAAAATCTACGTGGTAACAGGGTAAGGCATGTGATGGTTTCAGATACCAGGTGAGCTCATAGAACCTTGTTTCATACAAGATGCTTTGAAGGGCAAGACTGTACATCAAGCCTCTCCAGAAGCACAGGAGTTCTCTGGAAGACATGTGGCATGTTCCTTTTAAACAGGTGTGTTAGCAACTTTAGAAAAAGCTTGCCTGTTGACTAAAGCGTATCTTGGGCACAAGAAAGATATCCTTGAGAGAAAGGTTACACCTGCAGGAGAAAGTAAATATCAACGCGGAAGAGCTGGAGTGAAAGAGAAAAGAATAGCAATGTGTGATTTTGTGAGTTCACATGCAGGCAAAACCCCTGTACTTTCGTTTTACTTAATGTCTCTAACCTACAACCCAATCTATCTAATCCAGACTTTAGGCTTGTCTTGTCTTCATAGCCATTTGAAATGGTGCTCTGAAAATCATTATCCTAGCCTTGCACACTGACATTCCTCCTGTGAATGACTCCTTCACAAATGCAATGCCCTTTTAGTAATTTTTTATTTCTCTAGCTACACCCACTCTGTCACTGACAGATTGATTCTTACTTTCAGTCTACCAAACTATATCTGGGATTTTTTTAAATTGGACAGTAAGGTTATAAAATCAATGGAAATAGCCATTCATATAAATGTTGCTCTTTCAAAAAAATCTTATTTATGCTGAATTTATGCTTATTTATGAATCCAGTGATTGCAACTGGATCTGATTAATCATATCATTGTATCTGATGATATCTCATGATACCACCACTAAAACAACATTTTTCATTCACTGAAAATTAGCTCTGATCACAGTGCAGAGCTGTGGCCAGAGCTTTTATCCCATCCCCTCATTTTTATTAGAAACATTGTGTGTATTCAGGGTGCTAGTTAAGAACTTTTACTTCACTGACACCACACTTCATTTCTTCTTACTCTCCTACAGCCTGCTGTAGAAAGGTTTTGCTTATGCTGTTGCAAAATTTCATAGAGTTTACCAAAAAGTATTTTCTTGAGTATACCAAAATATATTTGTAATCTAAATTAGGTCTCAGAATTCTAAGTGTGAAACATTCATAAAAACTGATTACCTAAACTCTTGAATAAATGCTTTAAATGAAATATTTCAGAACTTACAATATGTTCCTAAATAGTATTTATCATTACTTCAGTTCTGATCCAAATCTGTCTACCACTAGGTTATCACTAAGCTTAACAGCTTAATTCTCTCATATCCAATCACTTAATGTTACCTAGTATAATGTGATATTCTATTGCTAATGTGGTTTTTTTTCAGATCTATATGGAATAGCTCCAAATAAAATTATCTTCATACGGTTCACTGGACCTGAATCAATAATGTTGCTAACTGATGAACTGGCCTCCCATGTTTCAGGTTTTCTTTCCTTAGACTGCAATGTGTGGCCACACTCTATTAGACTGTCTGTTTAGCTTATTATCAACAGCTATGCTATAAAAATGTTGGGGGTTTTTTTATGAATGTCCTTGAAAAACTGGCTATCAGGAAACTTTTGCTTTTAAATAAAATATTGGAAAAGATTCCTAAGTAGTTTTAGAACTTCTACTGGGAAAGGTTATTCAAGGTTTAGTGGGATTGAAATTTTCCTTTGCAACGTACTCATTATGAGCTACTGTTGTTTTCCTTTTGAAACAAAAATGCTAGCTTGGAAATGCTGTCTTTTATTTAAAAATAAAAAATGAAGTGCAGCTGACAAAGTTCAGATAATTGGACAGAGCAGCAGAGCTTAAACCAACAATGTATTCAGCGTACTGACACGTGGTGTCTTTTGAAATCTCCATAGGGTCTTTTAGCTTACAGTGAGCCATTTTAGAATCCCGGACCATTGCAGAATAAAGAGTTTGCTCTTTCAGGCTTGCACCAATTTCCAATGACATAATTATTTTTTCAGCTTCTCCTTTCCACCAGATCAATTCATATTCTACTTGGTAAACATACAAGTTTTTTTGGACCCAGTACAGAATCCCACAAGTAATGCCAGAACTTTACCAAAAAAATTAAAAGCCAGAAAAACACTGTTAATAGAGCATCGATATGGTCTGTCATTACAGCACACTATTCTTATTAACAGATAATAAACCTAAAACTGGTAGAAAGCCAAAAAAACAAGGATAGGGGAAAAGGAGCTCTAAAAATGAGAACCATTGGAATAGATAGAACAGAAGCTCAGCAGCTGGCTTCCTGCCACACTGGGTATCTCTAGTAGACCAGCTTCTCAAGGGGTTGTGTAGCCTGTGATTTAAACAGCTACAATTAAGGTTTAAGGTTTAAAGTACTAACTGTTAAGTTTTAAAGACCATTTTTTGGCTACTACGACTTACAGTCTGTCTGCTGTGAACTCTGCCCTTTTCTCAAACTGAAAAGACCATCTAGGGACAGACTCCTGTTTCACACTGCTTTTCTGAACTGGATGGAGCTGAGTGGATGAAAAAAAATATACTGAATTCTATTACTTTTCCACCTCCTAATGTGAACAGCTCTATTTCGTCCTTGTATCGAGCCCAGTACAATTTGGTTAATTCTCAAGTGAGATTGAATGTCAAAATTTACCGAGTATTAATCTAAAATTACTGCCAGCTGAACCAGCAGTGATGTTTAGCAAATTATTAATTTTGCAGCAACCTGATGACACTCCAAATAAAAGACTGGTAGGGATTATAGGAAGATTTCACCTTACCCTCAGCAGGAACATCATGTAAAGCCTTTGAAATTTGCTTAGTAAGTGAAAGAAAGTTGTAACTCAATCAAATCTGCATCTCAGTTGACTGAACAATTTCAGAAAGAGCCATCTTGATCAAGCCAAGCCATCAGGAAGCTCAGTCAGCCTCCCGATGCAACAGGAGATTCTCAGAGTTCTAAGATTTAAATTGTGGAGGGAACACAAGGAAAAGATGGCGGTAGTATATTTAAGCAATAAGAGTAATATTTATTTAAGCAATAAGAGTAATATTTATTGCCTACACAAGCAAATATGCTAAAAGAAAGACAAGTACCCTGATAAGCTGAAGAAATTTGGTAACCCTGTGGTAGCCAGTTAACATATGACAGTGTTGTCTCCAGGAAACAAAAAGGTTGTCATATGCCCTGTGTCCCAACTCCTGTGGCCGTATTTTGAAATATCCACTCCTTCCTTCTCTCCCCACAACAACAACAACAAAAAAAAAAAGCAAAAAAAAAATGCCTTCTACTGCTTACCTACTCTGTGGCCAGACCTTGAGCCCACCATGATAAATGCAGCAAGCAAAGCTCTGACAGTCACAGAGAAGACTCTTTTTCAGAGCAGTGAAGAAAAAAACACATGTATGCTGCTGTTCCTTGTGCTGTGTTTTTCCCATGACTGGAGAGCCAGAGTTCCGAATCTGACTGCTTAACAAACAATATGCATTCATATTACATGAAATATGTTGGGGAGGTTAAGTATAAACAGGACGTGCAATCTAGTGATAAGAAACTCCTGCAGCAAGACTGAGGGCTTGATTCACCCACTGCTTCAAGCTCATTTCAGTACACTAGAACCATGCTGGAGTTCAAGCCCCTCCAAAGAAGGCAATTGTTAGGTGAGGCAGAGAACAGACAGACATCCTGGTTAAGCTCCAGCAGAAATTTGGGAGTCACACAGTCACATGGCTAGAAGTGCTGCCACAGAAGACCAACACATCCTAGAATGTTTTATTTTACTGTTTACCATGGAAGTGTCTACCCTGTACAGACATATAAATAAGTTTACAGCTACAGGGCAAGCGGTATATATTGCTCCTGGGAAGCTATTTCATATGAATATTTTAACATAAATTTAGTTATTTTTCCATCTCAATATGTCATTATAAAAATATCTGCAGGTACATTTCAAGTACAGTAAGAAAAAAAAAAAAAAACAGGAAAGGTTAAGTTGCAGTGCGTTTTTACACTTAACAGCTGCTGCATTTCTCCTTGCTGTGAAAGAGCAAGCAAAGCGCGAGCAAAGCCAATGGCACTGACCTTCCTGTTGTCAAAGGAAGGGCAACAGATTCTTGACAGTCTCCAAGGCAAAATAACGGAGACCTTGCAAACATCTCTCTGTAGGGACTCTAAACAATAGCAAAGGTTCTTTCCCAGGGTTGAATTTCTCTATTCCTTTGGCAGGCTTTCACAAAAGGGCTGGGTCCTTTGAGGTTATCTCCAATGTGCTTACGCTCAAAGCGTTAACACGCCTGTTAGCTCTGTACCCTTAGCATACTTTCACTGTTATTAAAGAGGGATTATAACTCAGAAAAAGAGGATCTTGGAGATGAGATACTGGACTGAGGTGAAGAAAAGCAGAGCTCTAGGTTCTAACCTCTTCTCATGTCACTTCAGGCAAGCAACATGCTTCACATTTCTATTAACCACGTACACTTAGTTCATAAGCTCTTTGAACTGAGATGATTTCTTTCCTTGCATATATGAGTATAGAATAGCAGTGCTGTAGAACAATCACCCAAGTCAGAATGCCTTGGCATTCTAAGGATTTTAACTACAATGACAAGGCTAATTTTGCAGCCCCCTTTATTAACAAAAGAATTAAAAACATTATATGGCAACTTTCCTTTTTATTTTGTGAGAATACTGAGCACTTAAATAAGTAAATGAATCAATCATTGGCTGCACTGCCTCTCAGCTTCCCAAACACAAGTGAGTATTTCTTTGCCCATATGTTAGTGATTTCCAGCCACATGGGCCATAATATTCCCTTGCACCATCAACAATGTCAGGAAGAAGCTACCATCAGGAAGCAGGTTGTGAGAGCTGCAGCGTGTGCGTTAAGGGTTTGCTGTCGACTCCTGCAGGGGCTGCTGGGTTTGGATACCCAGCAGCCCCTGCATGCTGTGGATGTGGATGTGGAGCACAGAGATATTTTAATTACTTCAAAGAATTAAAGTAAGATTCAAGGTCTTCTCCTCAGCTTTAAGTATGCCAGCTGAAGAAAATGTGTTGATTGTCAAACAATTTTTAGAGATTAAGCTCTATTTTGGGCATTATATTGAAAATGAATAGGTGTGCTACCAGACACGGTGCGATATTTTTAGTAGGCAAATTCACATACCATCCCAGTAAACAAATTACATACCTATTTTCCATTGACAGCCACTTCCAGCCCAAAGGCAGAGCATAAATTTAGTCCCATCAGCTTCAGGTCGATTCAATATTACATCACCATGAATTACTGCAGATCCCTCCACTCCTCCTCTCAGTTCTGGACTTGCCTCATGAACTTCTCATGGAGTCACGGAGGAATTGTGGACAGAAGCTCTTCCTTTCCAGGACACATCTGCACTGGGAAGTGATGGCAGAGGGTTCTTATAGATTTGCAAGAAAGCCACAAACTTGGCCACACAAAGATGCTGTAGATTGTGACGGCTATATGTGCACAAAACTTGGTAAACTGCTGCAAATGTGTTGTCTGCCTGCCCCCCTTGCAGTGCTTCAGCTATTTAATCTAAAAAAGCCTGCTTTCTTTTTAAGCCAGAGAGCTGGCCTCCCTCTGCGCAAAAGAATCCACTTTCTTTTGACATGTTATGCATGAAATCGACTCCTTCGCATTAAGGATGCAAAAGCATCGTGGCGGTGCAATATTCATCTAAGTGAAGGACCTGACCTAAACCCGACAGAACTACTCCTGCCTGTTCCAGTAAGCTTTCCATGGGTGCACAACTGCACAGCAATATCCCCAGTGAGGAATAGGAATCCTGTATTTCTGAGTAAAATAAAGGATAAGAATTATGGAAGTCTGTAGTGTGAATCATCCTCCCTGCATGGAGAAAGTGAAATAATTTTGTATCATTTAAAAATACCATTTCCCTTATTTACTAAGTACAAGCCACTCATCCCTTTACTATGGGTACAAGCTGTGCTTCTGTTTACCATTGCCCACTTCCCTCAGAACTTCTATTCAGCCTGAGCTTATTGGTGGGCAGATCAAATATGCTTCTTTTAACAGTTCTGTGAATCCTGGGCTCTGTATCCAGCAATGACACCACTCAGCAGAGCTGCAATTATGGAGCAGTTCTGCTGAAGAAAAATGGGGCAAAGAGGTAAAACTATTGAAAACTGTTGTTCGTGCTAAACTAAACTCTGCTCAGCTACACAAGGTTACTCATATTTGAAATACACAGAACTGGCCTTTTGTGGCAGCTGCGGTTCATTTCCCACACAATGGCAATGGGGAAAAGAACAAAATGTATCAGCACTAGGAATATGTTAATCAGACTAGGATTAAATATAATTGCCTCATTTTAAAAGATCAGTTTATCAAATCCACGGTCCTATTCCCAGATAAAACACAGTCATCATGCCTCTGGCTCTTTAAAATATCAAGAGAGCATTTCTTTCACATGTTAAGGCAGGCAAAAGCCATTTTTACTTTGCCTGGTATAAAACATATATGAGATGTACTGTTCATCCACCACTTCTTCCAGCCTCATCTCTGAATGCTTGTGGATGTTGAAGTAGGAGTTTATGGCAGCACGTTTCTAGGATCATCAGGTTGATGTTCCTTTCTTTGCCTCTACTTCACTATAAATAGGTGAATAAACAGCCCCAGATGTAATACTTCTCTAAGTGTAAGAATCTCCTTCGCCTAGTTCCCAAGGTGTAAAAGCAAAGATTTAATCAGTCTTTACACTTTTATATTTTTTAAATTATTTAACTTTTATTACTGTTGCACCATTTATACAATTACATATAATTTCAATGCATCCATTGTACATTTTGTTTTTTTTTTTTTCATTTGTTTTCCAATGAGTGTGTGTTGGTGTCTGTGACACAGAATGGAAGAGAAACTGGAACTGCAATGAACGCAGACTTTTTCATTTCCACTGACCAATAAACAGAACTACAGGTGCACCCAACCACGGACATGCATTAACTCGTCATGAGAAATCTAGGTAGGCTAAGTAGGATGAGAATGCTTTTTACTCCCAAAAAATATTTGGAGAGGAAGAATTGGAGGATTGGCATTGAGAAATATGTGGACAGCTAAGTGGGTTTTGTCTGAAAGTTGGCATTCATCCACTGCATAAAAAAAATATCAAAATAAGAAAGGCTGTAAATAAAAAAACCACAGAAAATACTGCTTTCATAAAGATCTGATTGCCTTGGCACAAACCCAGTGGGCAGAATCAAACGCATCACTCCCAAACCCCATTACAGAACAAAAAGAAGATTTTGATACATTGGTGGAGTGCATTTACAGCAGTTCAGATACAAAAGATGTGCTGTACTTTCAGACATCCATTTATTTTCCTTTTTTTTTTTTTAATCCAGGACTTGTGTCAAGCTGGCAGAAAGTATATTAGATATTTCCCCACAAAAATACTATTTGGATTCTCCCCCCTCCCTCCCTCCCAACTTGATGGGAACATCCTTTTCATTTTTTTCTCTGTTTTTTTTTTTTTTCTTTCTCCTTTTCTTTCTGGGCAATACATATTTGTTATTTCAGATCTGAAACGAGTTAGTATAGCTGAAAAAATAAAAAAAAGACACAGGTTGTTTTAAGTGGTTGTTTCAACAGGCTGTCCAATTTAATCTTGCACTGCTATGGTTTGATCCGAATTAGCCGCTGGAACTTCAGAAGGTTTGGCCTCCTCTGGTGGGGCTGCAGGGTCTGAGGCCTTAGCAGTGGAACTAGGTGCTGCCGTTGCCGCCGTCTCCTTGGAAGAAGGCGCAGCCTCGCTGCTGCTAGGTTTTGAGTCTGAAGCTGGGGCCACTTCACTTTTAGTTTCTTGGGCTGCAGGTGTTGTGGGAGCCTCAGTCTTTTTGGCTTCCCCTTCCTCTTTGCTCTTGTCATCTGCTTTACTGGGAGCTGTGGCTTCTGAAGGCTGGGAAGCTTTTGCATCGCTGCTAGGCTCAGAAGTTTTGGGTGCTTCGCTACTGGCAGCGGGAGCAGAGGCTGCGGTCGGCTCCTCTTGCTTGGGTGCCTGTTCGTTGCTCTTCTGTGGCTCTACTTTTGCATCAACAACAGACTCTGACTTCTCTGGTTCTGGTTTCTGGGTCTCTTCCTGGGTCACTGTTTTCTCCTTCTCCCCTTCTTTTTCTTCCGTCTTATTGGCAGCGACCTGAGTATCCTTTTCGCCCTTCTCCTCTTTGTTGTTCTCCTTCACTTCTGCGGTCTCTGTGGTTTGCTGGGCATCCCCAGCCTCCTTTGGAGTCTCCTCTTCCTCAGTTGCTGCTCCTTCAGCCTTCTTGTCTTTGTCTTTAGCTTTTTCATCGTTGACACTGTACCCCTTCTTCTTCTTGCTCAGTTTGCCTCCCATGTTGGAGCTCTGTAACAGAAAAGAGAAGGAGGTGGTTACCCAAAGGCCAGCACTTATCACTGAGAGAATCAAAATTAGATCAGCTGAGGTGCAAGAGAAAAACTGATACTGGCTCCCTTAAAAAGGAAACTACAATAGGGTTAGTCAGAAGTCATCAGCTGAACGCACTGACGCTGCTGAGCACCCCCACCACGGAGCTTACATCCCGCTCAGCCCTGCAGCATTTCAGTCAGCAAACCCTCTTCTGCCACGTGCCCCTGGGAATGAGGGGTTCAGCCTTTCTGTGAAACCCTCTAATCCTGGGTACTTTTCAGGGGGGAGGGAGGGGAGGCCGCAACAAGGGGATGGAGCACTAATGTTTATCACGGTCTCTTGTGTCCTGAGAAAGGGATACAAATGGCCGAAGTAGAAATGAGACAATATTTATATTCAGGTTGGGCACAAACTGAATTTGGCTGTCAACCTTGGCATCCACCACTGCTTAACACAAAGTCCACTATCACTCTAGCAACAGATATGAACAGGCATTTCATTAAAGCCTGGAAAAATCTAATCGAGCCCAGACTCAGTGAGAAGGCTGATGTACTCCATAAGAACAGAGGACTTCATCTACTCACTCTGCTCTCACTGCCTCTACCCACACAGCCAGCTACAGCCTATCTGCAGGGCTGATGGTACCCGGAGGCCAGGAGCATGTGCCTCCCTCCCCCAGAGGGCTGCAGGCACCATGGAAGTGGGAGCAGCTCCTGAGCAGGAGCCCCCTTCCAACCTCACAGCTCCCGCAGGAATCGCCCACCCCAAGCTCCGCATTCCCGCACGCAGCAGCACATGTCCCCACAGCAGGATGGAAAACACAGAGCACAAAACACAGCAAGCCCGTGACCACCCAGTAGGACAAGAGAAGCAAATATGGGTACCTCTGACTACAAGCTTACGTGTGGCATGTGGCGTGACGCAATAAAAAATTGGGGGCTGGGGAGAAGAGGGGTCCATGCTTTGTAGCCTCTGCTCATAGTTTCCAAGCAAGAGATAAGGTACACGGGTCAGTTCTTTAAAAGAAGTTGAGCACATGTGTAACCATATCAGTATTTACATACCCTACATGCGAGTCTTAACTAAGAATATATAAAATCTTTCACAGTACTTCAAACTTTGTCTATTAAAGCAGAAGGAGACACTTGTGTATACACTGGGTCATTAATAAACATGAAAACCTCTATGATTGCTAACTAAATACACTTCTGGTATTAAAAAATATATATCATTCACACTCAATGAAAGATTAAGAAAAAAATATCTCTTAGTTTTGTACTATTTGAAAATGGGTGAACGTATTTTTTTCAAAGTACAGTCACAAAATATTTAATTTAAGATCTTCTCCAGGAAAGATGAATCATTCTACATTTCTGTTTTGCAAAGGTAGATAGACTTATAGGCCCTACATTTTTCACACACTTGCCAAAACTGTGAATACAAAAAGTAAAAATTCATAGGAGTGTTCACAGAAGGCTGAATATTAAAAAAATTTAAAGACCATTAAAAAGTAGAGTAGATTTTCTACTAACAGATACAAGGCCCAGGCATAGCCCAACAACAGACTTCCCATGTGTCTTGGGCTTACAGTCCGCAGAAACCTTTCTGAATTAAGCTCCCAAAAAGAACAACAATTTGCAAATACTGTTGAAGGGTTAGAACACAGCCCTGCAAAATGGTAATGTAATGGTACTGAAACATTACTTTGCTCTCTGACATTTTATGGAGAATAGCAATAAAAGGATTAACTTCCACAGAGCCACAGTTGAGCAATCTAACGTCTGCCTTCGTGGCAGAGATACCAGTTATTTAGGGCAGGCTGCGGACGTTGGTTTGTTATCTGACAAATGTACAGGCTTCTTGATACTCCATAAATATTGTTCCAGCTTATTGTTTATGTACAGTGACAACTAAATACTTTGAAAGGGCTTTTGCAAGTCAGCAGGATCAAATATTTACGCTGAAGTCATGTGTGCATCCCAATTTGCCATCCCTAATTAAGCCTGTATTTTTTCCCCTGGTATAACACAGATACTGTGAGCCTAATTTTATTTGCTGCATCTTTTGTATTTTTACAGATTTTGCTATTTCCTGGCTAGTAGTAACTCACCACAGTTTATATTTTCATCCTCAAAAAGCTTTTAGATAGAGCTGACTACAGAATGTGTATGCCAAAGGACCTCTAATAAGCAGAGAAGCATGCATACAAGAAATGCGCTCCCAAACTAGGAGAAGAAACATGCACTGTCTTTGCTGGGAGGTATGCTGTGAAATCGCTGGGTCTCAATTTGCATCACTGCCAGCTGGCTCGAGATACTGGAGCAGAAGATGGGGAAGAGGTTCAGAGACTATCATTATGCTCTATTAGTAAATATTTACAGTTAAAAATGGACCTCCACCTTCCAGCATAGTTTCAACTACTTTATAACAGAACAGATTCGCTCTTTGTGACACTGAGTCTCACATCTCCCTATTTAAAAGCCGACCTAGATCATCGTTGTAATAACTATGCCGGGCTACCACGCAAAAGCACAGCAATCATCAGGGTCATTGCCCAGCCCTGTAGGTAGCAATGCTACGATGCTCCTTTCCTCCTATATCTGAATTACAAATACTCCCCCTCCCTCCCCCAGCCTCCTGATAACATATCTGGACTCCTCTGTCACGTTCTCCAGAAACAACCCTCCACGTGCTTCACTGCCGCACAGATGCTCATCTAGTCCTTGTCACACCTTATCTGTGCTTGAAGCATAGTTCTGAACCATACACCACAGAGTCTCAGGGTCTCATACGCAAAAGAGACCTTAAAAAATATTTTAAAATTACAACCAGAAGAGGAGCATGTAGATCGAGCATCTCTGTAACTGTGCTGGATATTCTTGCAGGGATAATCGTGCCTGCTGCCACATGAAAGTGAATCTCAGTGACATGTCTCACAAGTGAAACAGACAGTGAAGTGCATTAAGTCACTAAGGTAGGTATTCATACAGTGTTAAATCAATTCTGTATTGCTGCCTACTTATTAACGCTTGCAAGAGTACATACCTTTTTGCTCTCCCTTGACCCTAAAAGGACTAAAGCCATCAAAAAGGAGGTAACCTGTCTGTCCCGGTGAGAATGATGGCCCTGGCTCTATTGCTCAGCCTCTTCCACTTCCCCTGCCTCTCCCTAATCCCCATGATCATTGCATCCACCTTGTGAATGATAGATCCAGAAAAACAAAATTGACTGCAACTATTTACCATACAGGCTCAAACCCAGTACAGCTTCAGTTATTTACACTACCATTGACGTGTAGCAGTTTTGAACTAGCTCTAGCAGCTACCAGCTGAGTGTAAAGCACTGTGTAGCAAGCACGTCCAAAAGGAAGATCTGTGAAAATTTTGATGCTGTGCCTCTTCACTATTGGATAGAAAAGGGTCTAGACAGAGACAGTCTAGAAGCAGAATTTATATAAGAAGTTTCAATATATCAAAATATATTTTCAGGGAACTTTGATGTACCAGTTGTCAGACCGGTGCTTCAGAAGGGCCAGGGTAACTACATCACTTTGAAGTTATGATAGACTTCAGCTGCTTCTCAGCATGCTCAGTATCCTTTGACTGTATTGCTCTTCTTACGGAAGAAGAAACGAATCCAGAGACCACTGTGGAGGACTGCTACAACAGGAAGAAGGATATCTTCAGTTTCTAAGAGCTGCTGTTTGTTATGCCCATCCTGAAGTTTCTGTTCTCCTGCAGAAAGCAGGAAGAGAACTGGAGAGCTTGCCCAGGTATCTTTCTTCTTGTATTGAAAAAATAATCTGACTATATTTGTATCACAAAATACCATGACTACAGGTCACCTAGAGCATGTTAATGCTTTGGAAATTGAATATTCCTGATAATCAGGATTTCCTGGGATAACAGTGTCAAAAAGAGAGTTCATGACCATTAATACAGCAGGAACACAAACTCACAGAACATTTCAGATTTTACATCTGAAGACCGAGCTGGTATGATGGAGATGAGTCCCTGGAACACAGGAAGCATACATTTGTGCAGTTTGGGATAAGAAATATTATTTCAAAGTCTTATATTTCAACTTGTGCTTCTGTATTGAAGAAGTCCCTAGAATTAGACTCTTACTATCTTATCTCTTTTGTCAGTTAAGATTTGTCTGCCCAATTAGGCTTCTTATAAATTTCTCAACGTTTCATTGAGCGTACGCTTTCACATCCCACAGAAGGGTCTGGCTGTTGCATTACTTGCTATCACCCTCACACCCTCGTTCTTGGTACAGAGAACAGCACATGAGGAATGGACAAAAACACACACATCACCTGTATATTACTATAGTCTGATTGCCAAAGCTACACTTCCAAAGCTCTTGAACAATTTCATGCAAAGTGTTGGGAGCTCAGTCCACCTCCAAAAAAAACAGTTCAGGAAGACAATAGGTATCTTCTGAAGTGCCACCGCCTTCAGCACAATGTAGGCACGTGTGGTGGGTCAGGCCAAAGTAGCCCTTGCACAAGCCTGTTCCCAGCCACAACTTATCTCACATTGCCTGCAGACAAGAGCTGTAAAATGCACATCCCTCCCAAAGCAGGATTTCAAAGGAATCAAATCAACTCCAAATCAAAGGAAATATGGATCCCCAAAACTGCCCCACCCCCCAGAAGAAATCATCTTGAAGAAATCATTACGTCTCTGTACCTCATTGATTCACCTACACCTCAGTTGTTTTGTTTTTTTAAGAAAAGACAAGTTTTTATATGTGGACGTGTACAGGAACTTAAGGAAACAAGTTTCAAAAGATTTTCTAAAACTTCTATGGAAGAAAAAAAAAAGTTACTACTTTTCAAAATATCAAGTACAAGTTCATGCTTTCCATTGTGCAGGTATACACATACACACTCTCAGAGATACTCCAGCTCCCCAGCCCAGGTCAATCAGTTTACCAGGTTAATGTTAGGAAAATGTCTGTAGCATACCCCCAGATAGCAGATAGTATTAGACTAGCTAGCCTTCTCTTTTAGCAATAAAGCCATATTTTTCTGATCTTTCTCAATTGTTCACACATCTTCCTTTTTCTCTGATGTTTCTTGGAATGAACAGAACAGAAATGCTAGGTCTCACTCAGGTTCAAGGCTCTTCACAGCTTTGTAATACTGACTCCTTTTCTTTCTTTTCTTTTCTTTTCTTTTCTTTTTCTTTTCTTTTTTGACCACCTCCCTCTCCCTTCAGAATACAAGACACAGCTGGGGATGGCACACAGCTGTGCCCTCATGCCACTCCACACCCACAGGGCTATGAGTAGCACACTGCCTTCACATGGCAGTTACATGTATCCAAGAGTAAGAAGATGCCCACAACATGGCCTGTGGTCTCCACATGCCCTAGTTGTTCAAGCCCAGTCCTGGCTTCAACCAATAAATTCAGTGTATTTAATGTTGTGAGACACATGATAATAAACTGGAAACATCTCAGCTTGGCACTTGTGCTGTCTTCATGGACCACAGATAGATACATTTTTCTCCTTCTTTCAGCATGTTCACAGTCCCATAACCTCATGAATCATGGGATGATTCATGAGGTTACGGGACTGTGAACATGCTGAATAGGACTATATAATAAAAGAACAGTTAATGCTTAAAGCACAGAAATTGTGCTCACTTGATTTTCTAACCTTGATCTTTAAAAGGAGCAAATTCCAATTTTGTTACTGTCTTGTTTTCTTTTAATATGCAGCCAATAAAGGAATTCTAATAAGGCATATTGACAAGTTTAAGGATTCAACTCTCAGCCAGATTTCAATTTTTATATTATTTTAAAATTCCTGGGGATATCTACATCTGGGGACCACAAAACAATGGGAGGGACGATGTGCTTTTTTACTATGAGCCATTTGTCATTAATGTATCTAAATTATGATCATTGATAATAGATTCCAATTATGAGAGTTATAACACTTTAAGCACGCTGCAGACTGATGGAAAATTGTGTCTGGCTATTTCAGAACTTTTACATGAGTAACTGTTTCATTTGAGAAGCATAAGTACTAATAATACAAAAAAAGCTAATAATCACATGACAATTATTTTGAGAGCAAATCCAAATATTACTAAATTATTAATTTATCATCAACCTGAAACCACAAGTTCTTTGCACCTGTAATTCGTCTTTGTACCCTGTGTGGATAAAAAGCTAGCTAGCTAGGCAGAATTCCTGAATAAAAAGTAAATTTTATCCATTATTTGATCAAAGAGTGGAGATTTTGTGGGTTACATTGAATGCAACTGTCGAAGACTTGTGTCCTCCTGGCTTGGAGGACCGTACAGCTGAGGAACCTGGGGTTCCTCAGAACCCTCAGAACATAGTGACTGAAGATCCACTACCCAGCATGACTCTGGTCAGACACCAGCACTACTTCATCCGTAGGAGAGTCTGCAGAAATAAATACATCAAGGTACTGTGCCTACGTGTGTGTCACCCTCTATTAACGCCACTTCAGTGAAGTACTGACCTGTGTGCCGCAGAGCCGCTCTGTAGGAGCATGCTCCCAAATGGAATATACCTCATTTCTTTAAGCCAATACACTCTTAGCTTCTCCTGCTACAAAGCCATCTTGCAGAAAGCATGAAAAGAACATGGAGCAGTCAACAAGGGGCATGGAAGAAAGGCAAAGTCCCCACCCACCCCAGGTGAGGCTGTGCTTTGTAGGCAGAGAAAACGTCTTTTATTAGACCAGCAAATATAGGTAGAAATAAAATCACCCCTCTTCTCCTTAGACAACTGTCTACAGCTGAAACATTTTGGCATTGGCATTATTTGATACTTTCCTGTTGCTGGTTTCAAATCAGAATCATACTGTTTTGCTACAACTGGGTTTTTTTTTCCAGCAATCCAACACAACACCGCATTGCCCAGCAGCATAGATACAGCTGCCAATGACTCCAGTTTCATCCCTGGCAGCTGCCACAAGGCTCTTCTGCATTGTTTATAATAGAAACACAAGCCATATTAAAAACTGAGCAACACAGAAGAAGCATAAAATAGGTTATTTTTACAGTATGGTTTATGTGTTACTCAGCCTTATGTTCAGTTCATCCAGTGCTCTGATTGCTTCAATGAAAAATGCTGCCATCGATTCCTGTTTGCCTCATCTGCCCCATTCAGTCTACCTGCCTTCCTACAGACTTGAGACCCAGCTCGTGTTCAAAGCATTTCTCCTCTCTTCAGATTAACTGCATATGTGCTTTCTGTTGAATAAGAAAAGCAGCTTGCAGACATGCTCATGCAGGTACATACATGCAGCCAAAAGTCAGCCTGCCCCAGCCTTAGATCTTAACCACACTATTGTTAGGCACACAGTTGGAAGGGGAAACTGCTGTAAACACCTGTTTTGCAGAGGCTGGGATTAATTTTACAAGAAACCCTCT
The DNA here is from genome assembly GCA_004320125.1 of Scolopax mira. Classification (NCBI taxonomy): domain Eukaryota; kingdom Metazoa; phylum Chordata; class Aves; order Charadriiformes; family Scolopacidae; genus Scolopax; species Scolopax mira. The sequence continues at coordinate 101,192 of BJBW01002300.1, read as the reverse complement.
TGTAGAAACAGTTTGCAGGCTTCAAGACAACCTGAAAGACTAAGCTAAAAATACAGGGCTGTGCCTCCTCCTTTTTCTTTCTAAGTTGCCATGTCACTTTGGGGTTTGTGCATGACTCCCCAGGAAGCAGATGAATAAATATTTTACATTAGCCAAAGCTTTCTAATCTGTATTCTAGAATTAAGTTCCTAAATAGGAAATGGTGCAAATTTCAATGGTTATTACCCACATCTTACAAACTGCTCAGGTTCCAGGAATAAGCATAACCAGGAGAAGAGGCAAAATTCCATGCATATTATTCCAATTATGGCTAGCCACGGTTTGCCTCCCTCAAATACTGAAGACGCCACCACCAAATCTAATTATAAAAACACGCAAGGTGATAAAAGTCTAGATAATGTGATTTCCTTCTAATTCACATTTTGCTTGAATTTTGTTCCTCCAGCACTATCTGTATCGTGGATCCCAGTACCACAAATATGCTTGGTTTGCAGAACCCTGAACTGTTTTGTGTGCCTCCAGAAAAGACACTGCAAAAATGTAACAGTCAGATGCTAGTAAGCAACAAAAATATTAGCCTACTTCAAACTAAAATCCCATTGAGGAGCAGTTGTGGGAAAAACTCATTCCTGGAGATACTGCACACTGGGAAAGGAAATTTTTTCAAGCTTAACACCTCTAGCTTATATTTCTCTAGCTTCATCCTAAACAAAGAACATACAATACAAGGTACATGAAGAGATTTCAAATTCATACTTTCTATAGCAAAAAAAAGAAACTCCTATGCAATCTTCATTTACATGTTTTCTTCAATAGCAAAGTTTCTTGGTTACTGTTTGCATAAATAGCATACTTACCTGCCATTTGCTTAACAAGGACATGGAGAGCCATGTTCACTTTTTGTAAAAGACCCGAGGGTATTTAATTAGGGAACTGTCACTGGAGACAATTATTTATGGGGATCTACATTTACATTTTATCTGCTTAACATTCCACACTTTAAAAACCCTGTATTACTTTAATGCCCATTTAACTGGTCAAACTAGTTTTAATCAAATTTGAGACCGTCCTTAGAATATAAATTACAGTATGTTACAAGAAATGGGTATATTAACTTTGAAATCTTGGAAGTACCAGTTTTACTTTGAAAATGGATTCTCCAAGTGACTGCTAAATTCTTCAGTATTTTTCTTTCCCCTAGACTGCTCACAGTGCTTCTCTCTGGAAAAAAGCACTGGGTGGATGCCCTGGCTTTAAGCAAATATCCTACAGCTAGGAAGCTATAGCTGTCTTAACAGCCAGCTCAGACCTATGGTAAATAAATCATGGCAATCCTTAAACTATGTATTTTGCTGCTTCTGTTTGCATGACACCCTCACTATAGGCAATGAACCCATGTTTATAATTACAAACCAAATCCTACTGTCAATTTTAGTTTTCTTTTTTAAATAGAAGCCACATGGAATGTAGCACACCATCTCTGACTGCAGCACATGATTCCACAATTGGAATGGATTCCACCACAGAATGGAGGAAAACAGAGAAGCAAGACCAGCTGCCATCCACCTAAAGCAGCGCTCTCCCTGCGGTGGATGTCCTGGTGTTCATGAGAACATCACACGCGCTTCCTTCCAAAATACACTGTATCTAGTTTACTCAGCAAAACAAAAGATTAGCAATTTAAATGAAGTATTTATTGTTGACTCCTTCATTCCATTACCGAAGTATTAAAGTATTTTAAGATTTAGGGTCTAGTGAATACATTCTCTATCTGTTTTTATCTCTTTCAGCTTTTTGCTATTTTTCCTCAAAGGGAAATGATTGCACATCCACTTGATGCTCCAGGAGGTACCACAGCTACAGGTTTAGACATTAGAAGAAGTTGTTTGATTTTGAAAAAACACCCACAGTTCTTGTCTCCCAACTCTTCATCACAGAACTTGCAGCTGCTTCAGTTACTTGTGATGTGTCCACCTTCCCAATAACCTCAGCCCTGAACGTTGCAAGGGCATTCCTCAGAAATGAAGGTATATGCAAGAGTCACAGGATTACACCAATTTTTCCCTTCAGTTAATACACAACTGCTAATGCTAGTTAAATTAGCAATTGGAACATTATTCTGAAAATACCCGCAAGCTTAACATTGCATGAGAAAACTGAGTACACTTATGTCTTTTAGGACAGGATTACATATCATGCCTCTAGTGGAATTTAACCTCCTGCAAGCAAACAACACGAAACCTACTTACCACCTCAGCAGCACTTAGAGGGTATTTTACACTGAATTCCTGAAGAGCTGCTGCGTTTCTTCCTGGAATAACAACTTACGACTTTTAGTCTTGTGTACGAAGTTTCATTTTAAGCAAAAAACTCTGTACTGAACTCAATGTCTACAAGTCAAGTCATGTTTTGCGTAACATCAAAACTACCTATAATTAAAGGCTGCGAGACTTTGGGCTGAATTACAAGTATTTTTCATGCTGTTAAGAAAGAACTCCTCGTGACCACAGTATCAGTGTCAGCACCTTATCAGCTCTCAGCTTCTCACAGCTCTGTTGTAATAAAGTTTTGTAGTAAAGGCATGCTCAAAAGAAATGAGAGAAATGCAAGCCTGAATGCTCAACACTTTGGAAAGCTTATTATATTCGTGTCCCTGGACACTCATTGTGCCAAATACATTTTCTACCAGGCTGTACCTTGGTCTATTATACTGTTTGTGGCTTTGGTCAGTCTCACTTCCTGCTTCTCACACAAGCACAATATGTGGGTTTTTAAAACAGCATACATTTAACACAAAAGAAAATCTCATGTTCCCGACTTTCTTTTTGATCTTATTTAGAATGCATGTTTATGCATTTTTTTAAACAAGGTATCACATTCAAACCACCAAGCTTGCCAGCTTCACTTTAGTCACTGGGGGAGGATTATCAAAATAACATGGAACACAACAATCACTGGCAAGCAGAGAGCATTAAGCTGCTGATTTCCATTTGTGTCTTACAAATAACTCTCTCCATCTTTTTCACCACTACTCATTTACACTCCTCTAATGGCTGTTCAAGATACCAAGACATCTTAGGCAATCTCTTATTAAGACTGGCAATATTCTCCAAAATCTGAGAAATGAGAGCTGTATTTCTTGACCCAAGTAAAGAACCATAGGTACACATCTACAGATGCTGTCATGTGGAGCCTATTACACTCCTTCTGTGGTAATAAGCTGAAGCATACTCAGAGTGTGCCACGGATGGTTGGGAGAAAAAAAGGCAGTTTCCTTTGAATTTTAAGTAGTACAACATGATAGAGGAGAATAAAACTAATCTCTAATAGAGTTTTGTCTCGTGTCCCAGCATGATAATGGTTTGCTTTGAGAATGCAATGGTTTACTTTGAAAATGTAAAGTGTTCAAAGTAAGAGCAATGCTAGGCAATAAGTTGTACCATGCTATGTGTTAAGCTGTTAGATATGTCACCTTGGATTCAAGACTCCCAGATATAGACTGATTGCCTATGTTTCTTTCTGACATTTTCACAGCCTGTTCTTTCTCTTTTCTTTTACTTGGTTTTGGTTTTGGTTATATTGGGATGGCTGATCATCTCTTCTGGAGGGCAGGTTATACAGGACTGGAGGCTAGCAAATCCATTTGGCAAGATATAAAGTGAGCAGCTAGTGCAATCCACATATCCACTGAGAGATTTATGTTCAAACCAGGCAAGGCAGAAATCCAATTTAATTATTACTCAGCCAGAACCATTTCATGCTATCATCTACTCAAAAAGGAGAAGAGCAAACAATGCAGCAGGAATGAAATGAAAACTAGAAATCAGGGAAAGTGATCAGGTGCGTATCTCATTACAATAAAATAGCTTGTTTTTCTTTCCCATTTAAGTACCAGTAGGAAATCTGTCAATCTTAGAGCTATCAAATTTAAACTCACTAAATGAAAGCAAAAGCAAAATAACTTTGCAGGGTTAGCTGTGGAGTTGGACGTAGGCCCTTTCCCTCCCCCTCACTTAGGCACTGACTTGCATTCTGCGACAACTAATGTAATTAATACCTAATATGGCCACAGTTCAATTTCTGCCATTCAGAATGCATATCAGTTGCTTTAGATTATATTACTCTTGGTGCATACTAGCCCTCCATCAAGGCTGTATGTATGCCAATTTGCAATTTTGGTCAATGCAGACCATACAACAGAAAAGAGCTTATTTTCCAAGGCCAGCATGCTGTATAGCAATTTATTTATAGAGAACTTTAAGAGTAATTTCTTCAGTTTAAAGAGATTTCAGTCCATGGCTATTTGAAAAATTATATTTTCTAACCAAAGAAGGCAGACAGATATCACTATAAAATATAAATGAGCTATTTCAGGATTAAAATGGGAAAAGTCTATCAAAGCAATGGAAGCTTGAGAAGTAAGGAAGATTGGTTTCCATTTTTCAAGACAGAGCCATAAGTAAAAAGAAAAATACTGCTAGAAAGGTTCTGTTAGCTCTTTCAGCACTAATACGTTTCAGTAGCAGCCCAAGTTTCAAGCCAGCACTGGGGGCCCATTTCACTGTCCCACATATTAGCACATACGTGGAATCCATCCTTGTGCCAGGATGTCCACACGTTAGGTGTAAGAGGATATCAATTCATTTTAATGTCGTTAACAAAACACAGCTGCCAAAATTCCTGACAATAACTGGTTTTTCCAGAGATTTTTTTGCAATCCATTCTCCTGGCTGGTAAGGTAGCAGTGGTGAGACTCAGCAGGATTTCGGTTTGGGTATTTCCCTTCCTGCACTAACAGGTCAGCTGGTGGGACGGGGCCCCTGCATGTGCCTGAGGGATCTCATCAAGGAATGGGGACAAAGCCAGTGCCTCTGGCTTGCCTCCAGCCCTCAGAGCTTGGCAATCCGTTTGCTTGGGAGTTGGGGAGAAGGAGCTGTGCTTCATAAACTTTAAGATGTTGGCTGTTGCAAGCCAAGAGGCGTTCAGCTCTGCAGACATCATGTGCACGGTTCTGCCCGCTGAAGCTTTCTGGGTAATCCCCCCCCTACGCACAAGTTGAGCACTGAATTCACACATCCCAAACAAGGGGGCCGGGTCTAACTATGATTCAAGTGCATAAAAGCCTCATATCCATTTTTGGAAATATTACTTTCAAAGGTCTCATGCTATTTCAGAAATGCTAAGTGAGCCGGTATCAAGAAATACATCTCAAGAAACACGTAACAATATTTGCAGTATTTGCAACCCCAGGTCTTCATTTAAGTCTCACCTACCACAATCTCTTACTCCCTTATATTTCTTCTATTTTTCATTACAGGTATCTGGTAAGCAATGCCACAGTCAAGCTTACTCTATGATTTATATATCTGACAGAATAAAAAACTTTTTTTCCATAAATGGACAATTTCACTGCCCACTTTCTGTTCAGCAATTCTTCACTATAAAAGGGCAAGTCTTCTATTTAAGTGTTTCTTAGCTTTTGCAAAGGAATGATTTTAAAATGGTTTATTTTCAAAAAGTCTCTTTTGTGTGAATATACAGGATTAAAAAGAGGGATTTTCTTAAGCTAGTTGCCAGTGACTGCAAAATTCTCTCACATCACAGACTTCAGACAAAGTCTGACATGAGCCATTTCATTCAAACACAGAAATCTAATACAGAAGGAATTACTCTCTTTATTCAGGACAACTTAGATAAATCATGCAAAACTACTCTCACACCATTACATTTTTTCATACCCTGCCATTCACACTTAGTTTCATGTGTGAAGCCTGTCCCAGCTTTGCAACTCCCTGCAAGTCTAAGGAACCAACTTCATACCCCTAAAATCACAACACATTCATTTGGTATAGGAGTTGTCTCAAGGTGAAATTGACACCCTCAAGTGGTGAGGCAATATCCCTTGGTTAAAGCTTCTGGGACCTGTCACAATACAAAGCGTACCATGGTAAAAATGACAGATGAGATCTTCTCTTCCAAAGCCCAAATGCAGACACATATTACTGTAATAGAGCTGTAACACAGTACAAAATCACAAAAATCTCTCTCCCTGTTTTCAGGGGTCAACACCACAGTTGGAGTCAGAGGAGGCAAGAGCCCAAAACCTACTCAGTCTCTTCTAATTGGTGTTGGGTAGAAGACCACCTCGTTTGTAGCCCAACTTCCCCAATTGCAAAATGGGATATCAGTTTTCAGCCTCAGGAAAACTCTGCCTCATGCCACAAAGAGCCATGAAGAGTTGGTGATGTTTTTGCTTGCTTTGAAAAGCAAGCTCGTTCCATATGACTTCTCCACCCCAAATCTCTGTTACAGAAGGCTGATTTTCTGCTTATTGCTGCCGTACTAAATTATGGTGTCTGAAGCTTGCCATTATATCACACATATTAGAATAGCATAATGAGCAAGTCACTCATCTAGATTTTACAGAACTGTGCTCATATTGTAATATGGAGCTGTAAAGGATCTCTGAATGTTTTCAGGTATTGCTGAAAGCTCCTTCTGGAACCAAACTCCTTTGCATTTATGCCTCTAGGCTGAGAACATCTGCACATGGACATTTTGATTTATAGTTCCAAATATGCACATTTCGCTCAGTTTCGGTTCACTTGATGAGAAGGATTTTTTCTCAAGCTAAGAAAGCTTAGGTGTATCCAGCTGGATAAAGATAAAGCTACTGCTTGGCAGCCATCTTAGAGTTTTATTAAATACAGATGTAAAACAAAATAATTTTGCTTAAACAGAACACTGTGAATGCTTGAAAAACTACGATAAACCCTTTTTAATCTGCTTTCATTAGGTTTTCCGGTGTTGCACGGACACATCATGGTTAGGACTGTTTATTAACTAGATGTATGTCTTTGTTAAAAGGATATCCTTTTTAGGAGTAATTATTCAAATTTCAACATATGCAAAAGGAAGCTCTAAACTGGTTCACTAACTTTCCAAGGCCTTTTCAAATGTTACACAAGTTTGAAAATTCTGAGTTATATTTGTCACATACTGCAAAAGCTGCCTTTCCTACCCGAGCTGTAGAGATTACATTATAACAGTCATGAAAAGTCATGAAAATTGGAAGTATCTTCTTTTAATGTGCCATTAAATATCAACCAGACGTAGCAACATGGCACTGCTGGAAATGATGCTCAACAGAGCAGGGTATGAAAGGGTCATCTGCAAGGAATGGCAGGAGTTAGGGATTTGAGAGGTGACAAATTTAGGTAAATTCCCCTCAATAGCTGTCTACTATTGTCTACTGTCTACACTGTCTACTCAAACTACTCTGTATTTTGGAGTTTCAGAAGCCTTGGTAAGTAAATTAAGATCATAAGTGCAAATTTGGCCAGGTAAATAATATACAGAGAATGAAAAACAGGCATGTAGGTCTGAGTTCGTAGTACCTGCACCAAGGGGCAAGAGGCTACAATGGACTACACTTCTAACTTTTGTATGTAATTTTTTTTATTGTGCAATTTGATGTAATTGTTTTTTCATTATGAGTAGAGGAAGGGCATACAAGTGTTGTTGCAGAGACTTCTGCTTCCATGAAGGTTACATCGCGGCAACTGTGTAAACATGAAGCTTTTGAAAAAATCTCGTATCAGTGTCTGTTGAGCAGGTTCACAACCTATTTTGTAGTCACTGGTTGAAAAATAAATGTGTCTTAAAAATTAAAAATGTTTTTTAATAATTACAAAAAAGCATAATTTCCATTAAAGAAGTTCAATAACAGTTACAAAGGAAGAAAAAAAAATTAATAGGGTTGCTTTTTTTTTTTTTTAACTATAAGAAAACTACTTTCATTATCTTATTTGTCAAAGGCCAGTCAGGAAAAATGTTGTGTGTGCCAAAAGTTTGTAAAGATCCTAGCCTGAGAAAGAAGTGAGGTTGAACTATGATTTGTTAGCTCATAATTTTATCATAACCTCAGAGTATTTGGAATTTTTTTAAAGCATTAGCTTTCGTATTTATTTATTACAAAAATAATCTTAGATTTCATGTCTAATACTAATTTTAGGAAGAACGGTCCTGAAAGACTCCTAAACCCAGAAGGCATTTTTGTTTCGTGGTTTCTTATGACATCATTAATTTTAAATGCTTAAGGCTGGGAACACTGCATTCCTGCAAGGACAGAAAGGTATTTGAAATATTCATTAAAAAATGAATGTCAATTGATTTCAGTCAGTCATACCTGTTAGCCTGGTATTCAGATAAATTCAAGTTCTTTAAATTTATTGTAAAATTTGTGTGAGAGTTTCTCCTTAGCATGCTTTGTTCTGACAAGTTAACTTTACATATTCAGGACTCAAGGCATCAAGCACCATTTCAAATAATTCTGAGAAAGTACTATACAGCAAGGCCACCAGGAAGACAGAAGAATTGTGGATGGAAAAGAACTGACTTTCTGGTAACTGGTATGACAGGAGTGTGGAGACGGGAGTCTGTCAAAATCAGAATGCACTGATTAGGAGGCACTCCTAACATTTTTCCATTTAAAACCTACATGGAAAATCCAAAATTGTTCTAAAAAAATTAAAATAACTTTGAAATGAAAAAGTGAAGAACAATGATGCTGTCTACAAGCTAGTTACAGTGCATCACTGCAAGATGGTTTATGCTATTAAGCTCTCCATCTACTGAGCTTCTGGAGTGTTTTGACATAAATTCCTTTGCTCATTTGCCCTTAACTGATATTTTTGGTGCTCTGAGTGGTTTTCCAGCTGGAGCACTATAACAATCATTTGATTTTATTTATGTTATTTATAGCATAGAATTAATCCACAAATGAAAACATAGGAATGTTTTGGCCTGTTAGGCCATTTCAACTGTTTTGTCTGGTTATCTTTGACCATCTTTTCTCCTGTCTCATTCCTATTTTTAGTGATTGGTAAATAACTATTTGTTATTAGCCTAGGTTAAAATAAAAGCAGTTCTAAAACTTGTTTGGAGCAATGTGGTGATGCTTTCTGCTATACCAAGTAATTCAGATACAAATCAATGTGCTGAAGAGATGGGAGTTTCCTGACTTCTTTTGAAGTTCCAAATTTTATTTTCATGAGTTACATTTTTAAAATTCAGTTAAGTGCTCTTGAGAGTTTTTCCTATGATCATTTCCTCAAAGATAACTATAAATAACAATGCAAACCAAGAATTCAGTCTTTACAAAATGCCATCATCATTAAGAATAATTTTTCAGTTTCACTCAAACAACTACAAAGTAATGCTTAGAAAAGCTAAAAAAAAGATTATCTGCAATGACTGTCTGTAACTCAGTGCTTTTGAATTAGTATTAAAATACTAAGTTTTATATTTAGGAGAGTGAAATTTAGCTGGGATCTTTGATCTCATCTCTAGCATTTGCCAGTACAATTCTCTTTCAATTAAAAAAAAAAAAAAACCCAAGAAAAAGAGAGACAGAAAGACTCCAGCATTGTTTGCTAGCTCAACGAATAAAGTTAGAAACTGGATCAAAGAATACTGAACTAGAGGCCCTGAAGCCAGTTGGCTTTGTTAAGCCTCACATTCAACACTTTTTTTTTTTAAAAAATCAAGTGTTTCATATGCAGACCAACTGTATGACATCTACAGTTACTCAAATATGATCCTCAGTTACCAGAAATATGTGCATACTAGTCAGCACCAGCTGGAAAACATTACTATCAGTGGTAAACCTGGATGGATATCAATATCTGCAAGCTAATAGCCAGAGAAAAGTAGTATTACAGTTGTACGTGGCCACTTGCCTTCTGAACTGAGTGTCACCCTCCTCAGAGGGTGCTTTAATGACTTTAAAGGATTGTCTAGAATTCTATTGAAAGCATATTCTTTATATTTGCAAGGTACAATAGCATTTCCCTGCAGTAAATAGCTGAGATTTACAGCCTCCCCTTGGCTAGCACAATGCTGTGGAGCAGAATGCACCACGGGGCTTATGAAGATTTGATGTATGTGATTAAGCATGTGGAACAAAAGTCTTAATGTTCAGCTGCAAAAACATGCAATGATTAGTTAAATATTTGACTACAGCAACACAGAGTAACAAGAGAACAATTTTCTGCATGTACACATTCTTGTGTTAAAAAGACAAACATTAAATCATGATTACAATTAAATTGACCAGGAAACAAAGTCTGGAGTCTGTAAAAGAAGTAATAAGATCTGAGGAAAGGGTACTCTTTCTACTTCTTATTTTGTACTGGAAAGGCATAGGAAAGAAAAAAAAAAAAAAAGAAAAAAGACAAGAAAAAAGAGTAAATGTCACTCTGCATTCCATTCAGATGTGGGTATTTCATTGAGCCTGCCACTCTGTGCTCATTTTCAGTCAATAGTCATCCAGAGAAAATAGGAATGCATCACAGAGCTATTTATTTTCCATTCAATACCCCACCTGGAAAGATCACAATCTTGCAGCTCTGAAAGGCTCCATGCTCCATTGCTGATCTTGCTAAGATTTAAGAGACCACCAGTGCCCAAGGGCACTATACAGATTTATAGGCACTGTGGGCTGAACAACCAGTTACAGCCTAAACATTGGCATCTTCCATACGCCTATTGTATGAACATCTCCAAGCTGTACTTTTGTTCTTGGAGCATGATTTTGCTGGAAGGTTTCTATAGCACTAACAAGACTCGCTCTCCTATCAGATACTAGCATAAATTTGCTACAATAAGTCCATGGAGGTTATTATTCCTGTCCACCTAAATCCTCCCAAGATGTAAAATTTCAACTCTACTTTAAATGCAAAAATAAATAAAATTTAAAAATGCAAACAATCCTGCCTGTTTGGTTTTGTTTCTTTTTTCCCTGAAAAGCTACAGAATTTTGCATCTCAGCTGTAACCAACTATTTGGTATCATAGAGTCACAGTGCATAGCAGACCCAGGAGTGTGAACAATCTGTACTTGCTAATACATTCCATGGAAAAGGGGCATAAAGATTGGTAAATAGTTATTTCATCCTAGGCTATGCTTTTATTCTTTTCTACAGCAGTATTTTAGATCTCAAAAAAAATAAGGCATTAGGGAGCCAACCTGGATATTATAAGCACTGCTGTCAAGAAAAGCTCATGTGTAGAATCTGAGAGTTGAAGGTACCGAGGAAAGTTAAAACTAAGACTTAAACTAAGACCATTAGCCAGGACATGAGCTACTGAAGTGCCAGGAATTATTGTAATTCAGAAAATTAAGTCACTCACTGCCATTATCCATACTGAGCATGGTCTGACAGGAAATGTATAACAAGCAATGCCAGGAAGAAAAGGTTACCAAACTTGTCTTTATCCTTTTCTGATTATTCAAATGTTGTCTAAGTATCTGACAAATGGTAGGCATCTTTGCAGCCCCCAGCGTTAGCAGTCATTTTAGGATGCCACTGAGTATTTCTGAGGTCAATCTGTGTAAATGTTAAAGACTGAAAGTGCCTTTATGTCCAACAGATTTTGCAAGACAAGAGGAAAGGATGAAAGGGTGACACTTTCCCTTGAGAACATCTCTGAAGAAAGGGTGCCTCTTCTCTGCTTATACTGGATACTGGAATATGACTGATTACCTCCCTTCTGCAGTTTTTTTCTCCATTTTTTTACCATGTTGCTCACTGAAGGAATATCCAGTAAATTATCTTAGCATACAGGATAGTGTGGACCATCACACAGAGAAAGCAAGGCATCTTCCGTTCTAACCAAGAAACCAAAGCAACTTATATACAGGGTCAGTATGGTCCATATTGCTGCTTAGCTCTCTATGACCATGACAGAGCACCCCAGCTCCAAGCTTTCCTATGCCAGTTCAGCATGGGAAATTCCCCATTCTCCCATTCCTGCCAACAGTTAGCATCATCTTCCTGCTTCCTCCACACTGGCGTGAAGCACAAGACCCCACAAAAGAAGGTAGAGTTACTAGATGAAAACACATAGAGGAGGAGATTCACTTTAAGACTGTGAGGGAGGGGAGGAGAGGGACTGAAGAGAAAACAGAAAACTATGTTAAAGGATAAATATGAAATCTATCTTTCTCATGTTCAAAAAGTGCAAGAATATGCTGCCTCAAGACCAGCCTTCACCTCCTTTTCCACGGGGTCCTTGCAAACAAAGAGTACTCCCCAGACACAGCTCTAAGTCAGAGAATGTCTCGTCACACTAGCTGTTGTACACCGATGCAAGATCTTCTCCTGGGCTAGATAAGAAAGGTACAGTATTAGCAAAACATCACAACAAAGTAGCAAAACAGCAAACAACAGAAGCTCTCTCAGAGCAGGAGTAGCAATTCCAGCACTGGAGCTCAGCATCTGCTTGGACACAAGCCTGGCTTGCCCAAAGTACCTGCTGTCACCAAGGCAGTGAGTGGCACAGTCTGACCGCACAAGGCTGGGCCATGCAAGACATCAAATGAAATCTAACAGCAAAGCATACAGAAAAAAAAGTGGTATATTTAACTTATTCTCCGTAGATGGCTACTCAGTGTAGTTGGGTTGAGATGCATAGGAATGACCTAGGAATCTGAGAAATCTACATTTGCCACAACATCCAGCAGAAAAATGGTATAAAAATCATTGAACATGTTGAAAAACATCTCACGTTGAGTTTAATCTAGAGCAGACAGACAATAGTTTGGTTAATCAGCAACATATTTTTTATTATTTTAACAGATATCTGAAATTAGAGGTAATAATCTACACCTCTGTAAGTACTTTTATAACCGTTTATATTGCTATAACTACATAAAGTGCATCTACATGCTGGACCTGATTTCTGGGCATGTTTCCTGTGGCAAACAGGGATAATAAATCCTAGTCTTCTCCACCATCACCTTCTGCTGTGTGTCACATTTTGGTTCATAAATTATTCTCCCCCTTCACTTACAGTGCCCCTTCACTTTTATGAAACACAGCTGTCAAGGAGACTTCAGTAGCAAAAAAAAATCACAAATTCTCCTAGTCTCAGGCATTTCCTTGTCTATTACACCGCTTACAACATTAGGGTGGTGTTAATGTGAAACAAGGCTGCCTTAAGAGTATAGCTGCCACTGTCAATTGACACAGGACACTGTTAAAATGAGAATGTAGTAAGAGTCAGAGTTCAAGAATCGCGCGCCCAGTCCAGCTGGATAACATACAAACATCTTACAACTCTGTCTCATTAAACGAGTTCAGGGAAAGGGCATTGCTAAAAATGAAGAACAAATGTCTTGATTTACAGATCTCCGCAGCATTTGCTGCAGTACATTAAGCAGTAACAGAAGTCATTTTTAATGTAGCTTCTTTCACTGAGAAGCACGCAATGACACCACATCTGTGCTGCTAAGGGGGAGCTCAGAAAGGACACGTACAGGGTAAGTCACTTGTGCTACCTTTTACTGAAAGCCCATACCAGGAGAAGGTAATGACAACAGAATGGAACAAAATATTGTTCCAGTGACTTAAATCAGGATGCTCTGTCCTTGCCCTTCCTTTCTGATCACTGCCTGTCCAGCAGCCAGCTGTGAACAGCCCAGGAGATGCTCTCAACAATGTATTGTACACACTATATCCGGTCCAATGGACTGTATGTTACTTGAGTGTTAGGGACTTGGATTCACGCCTATAAGCAACAGGGTAGAAAATCAGAGGCTACACATCCATATTTTCACAGCAGGGACATGCCAATAAAAATCAGAGTACAGACTTTACCAGTTTACCAGTAATAACCAGCTGGTCCATAGCAATCATACTGGTTATTGAATAAAGACTTTATTTTTGCTGAAGTATGCACAGGCCTTTGTGAAAGAGCTCCATGTCAGGGCAATTGCTTGTGAACTGCTAATCCATTCTTTCCAAAGATGCCTAAGTAACTTTCTGCACCGTTTTATTTCTCTGCTACTGCAAAACACCAGGCAGGACAGAGAACACACCCCAGATCCCACTGGAATGGACATGGAGCACTATCAAATGCATCTGCCATGGTGGAACTGGGTCAAAATGCCCGCAGTTGATCCAGAAGTGAGCTGCTTTGATTAGGGATTTTGGGAGAGGGGTAGCAGCTCATTGCTCTTGGGCACAGTGTTAGTTAACTTTCTGCTACTAAGCAGACAATCAGAAAAAGACTCACAGGATTATAAGGATCATGTATCCATGGTGATTTTAATAAGAAATCTTGCTCGCAGTAGAATAGATAGAAGCAAGAAACAGAATCAGGCTTCACGGGTGATTTATTTTAGTTCATCTCCTAGGAAGTAGGATGTTACTGGTTTGATTTGAAGCCAAAAATTGTAAGCCTGGACCAAGTTCTTGAGATTCAAACTCAACTATATTCTGCTCTCAGAAACCAGGACACTGTGGCTGTCTTTATCTTAAATACAACAGTTCTCTTTGGTAAATTGCTTTTAATGTATTAAGCCAAGTTCTAACAGAGTCACACTGTGAACATTAATTTCATCAACATAAGTATCTCTTACTTTAACTGCCCTGCTTCTTTTGTTCTAGCTTTCTGAAAGAGCAATATTTTTGGTACTTCTGTTCCTCCCTAAGCCCACCAATTTTTATTAGTTCTTAGGTAAAGTAGCCTAACAGACATATACCTAATTTTGTTAATTCTTCAGACAGGAAAGGACAGGAATTTTGCAGCACGTGTCAGGATACTGTGTGAAAAAGAGCACTAAACAGCTAAAACTTTCATTTGTATCTATATTTAAACTGCATTCTTTTTAAGAATTTGTATACATATAAACATATATATATGTATATACATATATAGGTTCTACCAAGTATGAGCACCTCATTCTTACAAAGTTTTTCCTTGGATCAGCTGTTTACTGCCCCTTATTCTTTGCAGGTGATTGCGACATTTTCTGAAATAACAGTAAGTTTTTTGTTACTCTTTATCTTAATACAGTATTCTATCAAGCATTCTTATATTGCTCACCATAACCATATTCCCTGAGATCCAGGATAAACAGAGCATTTGTGCTCTCAATGTTCATGGGATCCTGTGACAGCCCAACTGCAGGTGTGTCCTAAGCAGTGAAGCTATTTGTGATGCCAGAGTAGCTATTCTGTGACCATTTTGTTACCTCTGTTGTCTACAGCTTTATTTTACTCTGTGCCCTTGCTCAACCAAGGAGGAAGAAACCCCAAGAGAACTGTGTCAACAAGTAGAATTTGATAGAGAGACTTGTAAGAATATGGAGAAGAGCGACCTGGTTGCCTTGAGAATGACTCCGTAGGAGAGAGATGCCAACGTTAGAGTTTTAGGCTTGAACGAGTGAAGACTAGAATAGAAATTATGTTAAGGCTTCTGAGAAAAGGATTCTGACAAATGGGAAACCAGCAGTGAAATGTTTGCATTCCTTTTGCAAGGTCCAATAGCTGTGTTCCCATAGCTACTGTATGTTGAGATGAATGATGTAGCTACAGCAACAGAAAGCCAACATCCATTTCACTGCAAAATTCTTAAGTCATTACTTAATCCTTCTTTTACCTCCCTCCAAACTTCTAAAAGAGGAAAAAAATAGGGTTAGCCTGTTCTTTGAATGAATAAAAGTTATGCTAAAAATATTAAAATTAAAAGATCCACTGCAGACAACGGGCACAAATTACCTCATCCCATGATTTCCGTCTCCACACTGACCAGGGGCCATTGCCGTTTTATTAAAAAGACAGCTGTTCCTGCATTAATCAATGACTGATATTTGGCAGACTGCAGCTCCTCCAGGTCCCATCATATTCCAGTGCAGCACCCAGTCATCTAAAAGCCAGCCCTTCTGTCAGGTTACTCGGTTGTTTCTTAACTCCCACCACCCACCATTTATATCCCACTACTATTTTGAAGAAATACTTCTACTCAGAAAATCTGAAAATTTTCATAGCAATTATTTGCCTCCACTTAGCAGTGCTAGTTCCCTACATAAAATAAAAGGGAATATTGCATCAAGCATGGAAAGTGCTGCTTAAACCACAGAGTCTTTTAATCTTCAGCATGTTGTTTGTCATGTGATTGCCAACTGGATAATGTTTGGCAAACCAAGGGCATGCTCTGTTATATGTATATACAGCTAAACAGAAAAGAGTTTAAAGTTTAACCTATTACAATGATTTCTGCTTTAATGTCTCAATTCAAATCTCAGCAAAAACAATAGGAGTCTTAGGGGGATTTATACTGGGTCCTTAAGACGAACAATCAGCACAAGCCTTGTTCTTAAAGGCCATATGCAGAAATATACCCTATTGTTGCTGACTCCAAATGTGGAGACACCAGCAAAAGTCTGCACCCTGAGCTCTCCTTAATGTTGATTCAATGTCCTATTTAAAGCTACATTTTTTATAGTTACATTATCTTATTCAAATGGTCAGTCTTTTGTAGAATTATAAAAGGATTACACAAAACTTAAACCCTGATACAGCGTGAATTAATCTGTAATCATTTATTAGAAAAATACTGAAGCAGTATTCTGTTAAAAAGTCAATCCTAGAATATTCTAAATTAAAAAAAACCCAACCTCAGTGCTCAGAAATAATCTCAGAAGAGTTCAGAAGGCAGCAGAATCTCAGTGTAAATATTTAAAGTTTTAATAACAAGATGTTTATGCAAGCTCATAAATCCATGTGTGGCACAACTACCCAACGTCTTCACTGACATTGCTAATTTTGGCTTGTGTGGACAGAAGAAAGGCTCAAGTAAATACTTCAGAGAACTGTTTTTCCAGACCCCATCTTTCTGTCAGGTCAGAATTGCTGAGACCTGCAGAGACACTCGGTTAATGTTGGGGTTACTTTTTTTCCCCGTCTGGGAAAGGTATAGCACAGGGAGCACGTAAGCAAAGTTACTCCTTCAGCAAGTGTCATTAATCAACTATTTTCCACTAAAAAAATAAGTGGGAAAAAAAGAATATAAACCAAGCCCAGGTTTCATCTTTTTCAGAGAAGATGACCACTCAGGTTATGAGAAATGACTATTTTAGAGATGAGGTTGGGTTGGTTTTTTTTCCCTCTCCTGGTGTTACAACATACCTTTCCCACTCCCCGGGGCACAGCTTCTGAAAGAGGAAAGTTTCACAACACGGGGTGGGCAGAGCAGGCGTGCGTACCTCACAGCAGCCTGGGACGACAGAAATTGTGCAGGAAGTGAAACTACTCTAAGTTCACAAGTTTTCAGAGCTGAATATAGATACAAGCTAGCTGAAAAGTGGAAGAAAAGTAGAGTTGACAAGGTTCACGCAACGTAATGAGAGACAGAAAAATGCATAGTAAAGAACTTTTTTTTTTTTAATCTGGACCTTTCTAATTTAAATCATTTCACAGGTTACCCAAACAGGTTGATATTTCATATGTATTAAGTTTTTTAAAGAAAACTTACAAATAGTCTCAATTTTTGTCTAAAAAAACAGCTTGGGGCAACCTAAATGAATGAGAGTCTGGTAGGTCAGCAAGTCATCATTAACCTCAGTGTTGTAATACCTTTGAAGTACTGCAGCAGAACTCATTTAAACATCTAAGGCTATCTATCAATCAGGTTGTGCTGCTGGAGTCCTCAAAATCTGCAAATTTGGGATGACTGTAGGCTCTGGATGAATTAACAGCAGAAAAGGAGATAGGCTGTTCCATACAGCAGCTGCACAGGCACCTCTGGAATTTCAGTCAGAACCACAAAAGGTTTCCTCAGAGTTGTACAGAAATTTTTTGCTATCACCCTGCAAGTAACAGTTCTGAGGCCAAAAGTAAAAAGAGTAGGAGATCATCAAAATTTTATCTTTCAACATATGAGATTCTACCTGCATACCAGGGTAGCATGAAACATGTCTGGTACAAGCCTAAGCAAGGAGAAAAGAGGATTCGGAGGGCATGTGTGTGTGCTGTTTCTTCCAGACCTAAACACAAATTGGTTCACACCTCCATTTTAATGTTGTGTTCTTTAAGAATGGATGACTGGACAGGACTGCCTCTTCTTCAAGCCGTGTCCACTGTGTGAAACCAACAACTAAATGTTAAAAGAAACTGGTCCTACCTCATCTGGATTTAGCTCGCTCTATTGACTTTAAAAGACTTTGAAAGAAAAACAGAACACAAGCCAGGGTTCCGGAGAAACCTCAGCTTCCTTCCTGCATGCTGCCTATTGCAAAGGGATGAAGACAGCAACTCCAAATGAGTACAACCATTTCAATATTAGTGATGAACCTTGTAAAAGTGAAGTACAAAGCTGGAAAACAGTTTGCTGTGGGATTGCCCCAGGCATGCTAAAATTAAGGAGTGTCATTGCTACTTCTTCCTGAGGTAAAGATAGAAATCACCTTGGTGAATTGGATTCCAATACCAGAAAGGCAGTCTGAAAACTAGTCATAGGGAATAAATTGTAAACTGTGAGTATCCTCAAAACCCAACACTTCCAAGATGCCAGTTTTGTGAAATGTAAAACATATTTAGAAAAATAAGTCCTCCCAATTCTAGAGAATTTAAAATAAACCGCCACTCTCTCGTCGAGGCACCAGTCTTATTATTAGAAACAGTTATGGTATTTACTCCACTGTAAACAATAAAAATGCCAGATCCAGGATTACATTTCCTCTGTTCTTCATTAAATTTACTCCTTAAGTTTTACGCTCTGATCCCTGGCACAACTTGAATAGGGCCTCCTGCCCATTTGAATTATGCATTCTGGTGTGTTCAGAGTAAGCAGTGCTTTCTACCAGTAATGCAATGGACTCTAATTGCAACAACAGAGACTCAGCACAACAATCTGAAAGAGAAAGAGAGTAACACTTCACAGACACAGTCAACCTTATGACTTCCATCCTGCATCTATTGTAAGAAATGCAGTAACTTACTCTCGTCCGTCTCTGTGAGGAGAAAGGAAGAAGTCCTTTACATGCAAGGACATCAGTGCCACAGTATTAGTTGATAAATATATCTGAAGCTTCTCAAGCAGACAACGGTTACCCTCTGATCACCGTATCAAAAATTAAGCTTATATAGTGGTAATAAACGGTACTGAAGATTCAAGTATAAACAGCAGGTGGTCTGCACCTGTCTAGTAAAGCTTAGCACTAAGCAAGAGAACTAGTTCTCACTGGTATTCTGGTAAGGAATCTGCAGGTGAGAGAGGCAGCAGGGAAGATCATCCCAGAAATACTCACCTCAGTAGCTGTGACATAGTTTTAAAGACGTTTGCAGTTTTAAGTGATCAGGCTTTAGTGTGTCTTCAATAAAGAAAAATAAAATTTAAAAAAATAAAACAGCAATGTGGACAATACTTAATAAGTGTTATTTTTGAGAAATCAGCCGTGCCATTGTGACCAAAAAGAACTTTATTCAGAAAGGTCTGGTTTTTTAATTATTCTTCTTTGTGTGCACCAACAGATTACAATAGAAAGTCTTTAAAGAGTCAAAAGGATGCAAATAGAAGCTGTTTACAGTGAGTGGTATGGAGTGACTGCTGGAAAACTCATTATTGCTCAACATTGACAGTGGCAGCAGTGAGGTGACCCAGGAATGGGAAAGAAAAAAATTAGGAGTTCCTTGTATGGGTGAAGTCATTCGTTTCTAAGAACGTATTCCAAAAGGCAAGATGCAAAAGCGATAGCTGAAAATATTGATTTAAGAGTGAAAAATGCCCTAAGAAATGGCAGTGGGAAAAGTTTGTAACAGATCTAGAATCTACCAAGAGATGACTGGTCTGATACACTTTCTAAGTTTTTGTCTGTATTTGCAAAGTGGAAACTTCAGAGCTTCATGCAGTAGAGCAGGACTGAGCAAATTCATGTCTCCTCACAGGCCTGTGAAACTCTGTTATGTAAGTTCTTTCTATTTTACATACCTCAATTATTCACTACTTCCAACATACCAAGCACACAGGAAATTTTCTAAGTATTTAAATGAAAATGTTTGCCAGTTAAAATTAATTATTTTCTCCAGCAAAGGAGGTAATCCAGAGAGTGAGACTTCTGCTTTGAGGTACTCATTTGCAAAACACCCAACTGTCTTGAGGGGGGGTGGGAATGAACTATCTGAGAGAATTTCTTAACCCAACTCCACACAACTGAAGAAGTGGCTAATGGTAAATGAACAAAAGAAGCTCCTCGCTCAAGGATGTATGTACTCCACTTGTTACAGCACTTAGAGTATGCATACAAGGCTACATTCATTTCTATAGCCCTCAATGGAAAAAAAAATGATGCAATAATATTTAGGCCATGTAAGCAAGAAATTTAAAATAAGCCCAAAATAAGGAAGAACCAGTATTTTTGGAGATACTACAAGTGCACAAAAGAATCATTGCCAGCTGGCAGACTGTGGGGCAGATAGACAGCCTGCCACCACAAACAATCCTGTGCCCTGGTGCAAGGTTTTGGCAAGTTTTGCTATGTCTGTTGGAAGTGGATTTCCCATGAGCCCTGGCAGCACCAGGCAGGCTCTCACCTACGTTGCGGCCAGGCAGGAGGGAACCCAGGGAGAGGAGAGAAAGAAGAGCTAAGGGCGAAGCAGAACCTATGGTCAGGCAGGGGTCTGGGACTACCTCCCACCATGTGAGAGCACAAGAAGTAGAACTGGGATGGGAACTGACTGCAAGAAAAGACCTGAGATCCAAAGACATGAAAGATGTGGGAAAAGGATGAGGAAACTGCACAAGAGGGATTCCTAATGGTAGAGATGTCTGTGCCAATAATTAACTAGAGAGGGCTCTGCACATTAAATCAACATCTTTGGAAGAGGCCGCTGCTGTGATAAGAGGTAGGACAATCGTGCCAAAATGCAAGAGCAACATCCCCAGAGCAGGAATGGAACAGAGAAGTGCCAGAGAGGGAAAATACCACCCTGGAAAAGATTACGGGCTAGGTTGAGAGCCCTGGCTGGAAACAAACTTTACTACCTCATTTTGGTTTGGGGTTTGGGGAGTGGAAGGGCTCAGGGGAGAGGAAGATAAATGGGAAACGGGGTTGTTCAAGGCAGCAAGGCAGTCCTTAAATCATACAGCCAGATTTTGGTCTTTGTTCCATTTCCATAGTGAGCAAGAGCGTCTGTCCTGCAGTCCACCTCCCGCAGAGCTGACTCAGGTTGGGTCAAGATTCAGGAGGGCTGAGGGGCAGCTAGAGTAGATCTGTCACAGATCAGGAGTTAAAATTGAGGACTTCTGTGCAATCAAACTTTTCTCTACCAAGGCTTCCTCATCATGTTTTTTCCTTTCCCATTATCTGAGCTAAGGAAGAATTGTCCATTATGCTGTCCAGCCCCGAAGCAGTTGCCGAAGAGGAGCAGAGGTGAAACAGTCCCCAGTACTGCAAAAGAACACACACATTGGCAGACAGCAGTGGATTAAATGCAAGCACAGGGATCATCTGTTTTTCCATTCACCCTACTATTTAACTCTGTTAAGGTTATTTTAAATACAGAGGTCTTACTACTGTAGTGGGACATTTTTTTGAAGTTATTCCAGAATATTTTTACTGTGCTGCTACTTTTTTTCTTTCTTTTTCCACTCTAATGGGAAAGCCTCACACACACACACACACACAAAAAAAAAAAAAAAAGCCTCAATTTTAAGAAAGCACGTTGATTCTTTTATGTCCTCAAGGACTTGGCAAACAAGCAGATTTGGCAAGCAGAGTCATGGCCAGGCAGCAACTTTTAAGTTTATGGACACGAAGGCCAGTGACATAAGGCACATACACTCTGTATCACAGCTGCATGCTACTGAATTTCCACAGTGGGTCAGTGACTCCATTATATAAACAAGAGAACAAATCATCCCCAACGCAGGCGATCTATTAATAAAATAAAGTCTTTTTGGATATAAAAATCAAGAACTGGAAAAAGAAAAGCTAGGAAGGTTCTCCTGGTTTAAAAACTGCACAAACCTGAGTTGAAAGTTACTGGCTCCAATAAACTTGGCTTAAATGAATCTTCAGTATCTACAACTTTTTGAAATATCTTGCACGGCTCCACTGAACACAAGGCACATCAGGATTCTGGCCATACAACGAGGAAAGGCAGTGCCTTACAGAACCTGTTTCTAACTCACACTTCTCCACTTTGCTTCAAAGAAATACTTGGATTGCTTTCATCTCTGTGGTATCTGAGGTATGATAACCATGTCCAAGTATGGTCAGCTAATTATCTTCAGTGGATAATTAAGAGCACTGGAGGAGCTTGGGTTTCTCCACCAGTGGTAGATGTCAAGGCTTTTATTCTGGGTGTTTAACTTTGTTCCTTAAATACTCCTTAAACTGAGAATTGCAATGCTAGGTTTTTAATTTTTATAAAACCTACAGAATAGATCAAAAATCTTCTTTTACATGACAATGATGTGTTTCAGAGCACTACCAGCCCTTCGTTGTAAGGACATTCACACATGATGAATTAAGGTTTCAACACACCATATAACCCAGGCACGTAATTGCACCTGAATTCAAATAGCTGCCAACGACAATTAAGATCCAGGTCACACTGAAGGGATAAAAAGAAGGGAGTAGTTAAAGTATTATCTGTAACAGTTTAGCAGAATATCCTAATCAGCTGTTATGTAATGATTTATTGCTTGGCCTAGGCAATTTGCTAAAAAAGTCAGGGTTTCATTTGTAGTCTAGGAAATAAAATTTCAGATGCCCTTATCACACTATCTTGAGACATAATAACATGACACAATTTTCCTGGAAGCATGGTCAGGGAATTTCGAATTGCCATCACACTTTTCATTGAGCCCTTAAATAGTACCTGCAAGATACCCTCTGAAGTCTTGAAGTGCAGCAGTTGGTTGAAAAACAAAACATACTCTGATCTTTGCTTTATTGTTGTTCTGCATGATGTCCCCCTTTTGGCTACTCTATTTGTTGTTCTGTGCAAACAATTGGACTATTTGTCTTGGATAGAAATATTCTGTACAGTGAGAAAATGATCTAATTTTAATTTATTTTTTTTTTAAGATGACATGAGGAAATTCTTTCTGAAGCAGTCCAAGTTACATGTAAAGTTAAAATGGAAAATGGAAACATTATTCCAAGAGAAAGAGGAAACAGTCTCAAAATACTTAATGAATTTTCCATGCATTGCTCCATCTGACGAATTGCGTTAATCACACCATACAAGATGCATTACACCTTCTCACCTCCCAAAACTGTACATATTTTAGGCATGAGAAAATTAAACCCATGTAAAATTAAGAAAATGAAAGACCCTGAAAACAGGTGTTTAAGAAGTCTTATCAATCACACTCATAGCAGCACTAAATCTGGATATCTTGCTCTTAGCTTAAACAGACACCAGTGACTGATTTGACTGTGATATTCAGAGTTGTTATTTTATTTTGAAGTTTGAGTACTTCATATGAGAAATATTTGTACAAAATTTGTACTTGTTAGCTAGGACAACGCATACAAGACAGTTGTTAAGGCCAACAATACCCCTGAAGCAATGCTTCAGCTCTAGATTGCGGAAATAGCAGAGCAACCCAAATGAACCCAGAATTTCAAGGGACTGCTCTTTATATCCCTCTAATTGGGTGGACACATCAATCCTTGTTAGAGCACCTCAGTGATTCATTTGTTGTTTACTGAGGCATGTTCTGGAAGAGTCCACTGGCATGCCTTCAAGGGTCACAGAGAAGCCTCTTCCATTGAAATTAAAAATCTAGTTGTCTTTAGCAGTTTTTTAATAAACAGGATTTCCATCTGACCCACATTAGAAGCTTGTTTTGTTGAGATTTAGAAAGAAATGTCTGTCCTTGCAAAAGAGCACGGGGGCTGTTAATATTTAGATTAGATTTCTGCAGTGATTAGGTATTATTAGCTCTTGAGTTTCAGCTCAAAATGAATATAGGTTCTTCCCTCTCTCAAGAAGTTCACCTCAAGGAGTCACCTTTCTTCTGCTCAGAGGCAGTGCTAGACACTAGAGTCTTTTTAACAAATGGCTTTTCAGTCAGACCTGCATTGGGTGAGAAGATGGAGTGCTCCAACACCTCACCAGGCGTAGGTCTGTACAAGACCATCTGCAGCCCAGACGCACCCAGCCTAGCTTTAACTGTGCCAGGTGCTGCTAGTCATGCGACTACCCCAAAGTACAGCCTGGCCTAGCTATTTGTGTTCTCACACTGCCTCTTGGGTGGCTTCTGCAGGTTGCTGAACTCCATGCTGCCATGCAACTTTAGCACATGCCTTGAGCTAAATCAAAACTAGTGGTGCATCACAGAGCCACCACAGCGACATCAACAGTGTAGACGTGTCTCCTGGTTTGGCTGACATAGGACTAATTTTCCTTCTAATCCTTGGGAAAACTGTTCTTTTGGAAGACTTCGGTGTCTGAATTTGTGAAAATATTTACTTTATAGCCAGCAGATATGGTATGCAGGTTTCAAGGTCTCAGTGTTTTCAAGTTAGCCAGGTGCAGGGATGAGGAGAAGCAAGACGTGGACACTTGACCCACGCTGGCCAACAGGATTATTTCATACCATAAATGTTACATTCAATATAAATTAGAAAGTTTGCTGCACAGTGCTCTCTCCATCTTGATGGCAGCAATCCACCGAACTTCTTGCCCTGGTGCCAGAGCCCTGAGCACTTCCCTTCCTCCCAAAGCCATAGCACTTACAGTGTCCCACATTTGCTGTCCACTGTTGAGAGCATATAGCTTCCTACTGACAGAACTGTCTGAGTTTAATTCTTGTGTATTTTATATTGGTACTGGTATAAGTATTGGTTCTTGAATATTACTAATATTAATTATCTAGAATTTATTAAATCTGTTTATATTTCATGCTTGGGTTTCCTTACTTTTTCCTGATTCCCTTCCTGGGTGGGGAGGGGTCATCAGGTGATCAAATAATTGTCTAAATGACTATAAATTGTTGTGGGTTTCTCAAACCATAACAATGTGCCATAAAATTCCCAGACTGAAGGAAAAGGAAGCAGAGTTGTACAACTTGCCTGGCAAGGACAGGGGGCAAGCCTGTCCCCTGCCCTGGGCCATAGGTCCTTCATCAAGAGGGCACCTGGCATCACCCACGTGCAGTCGGGCCAGAAAGCTTCCCAACTTCACTCCAAAGCACAAAGTAATTTTTTCAGCCTGTTCTCCTTGATGGCTGTTGGGATGGTACGCTTAGCCATATATTTGTTATCTGAGGACAGGTTACATCACATTTTTTACCAGCTTAAATTCCTTTGTTCAATGTGAGTTTATTTTACGGAAGTAAAACCACTAGAAAACACGGGTCGGTGTCCTATTCTCTGTAGCAGAGGGAACGATGGGCTGCTATAAGCAGCATTTATGCTGACTATCTGTGCTGAAGGACTGATCCTAGACCCATTAATGTTTGCATGAGAGATTCAGTATCTATGGTGCCTGAATATATATGAATATCTAGATATACTGTATCTATAGTATATTCAGTATCTATATTCTTTTGTAGAAGCGTGCAAATGTGAGGTAGTGGGATCTCCATTATTACTGTCATCTCTCATGTTACCATTTCACAATTATACTTACTTAATTATTTAAGGTTGAAGTTAAAAGAGACTGTTAGATTTTACAAGCGTTTCTGAAGAGCTATGCATCCAAAAAACCTTTACACTGAAAGATAAAACTGTTATATTTAACACAGGGGTTTTTTACATGTTATTTTATATGATTTAATTAAATTGAAACGAATGGAACAAGGATGCTTACTATTCTAGGCAATGCAACACTGAGACTAGTACTGAAACACTCAGAAGGCAGAACTGTGGTACACAGAGCAGTATAAGTACTGTTGCACATGTTGGTAAAATACATGTGAAATTCTACAAGAGGTGGCTAAACATTCTCAAAAGGATAAAATTAGCCCTCACAGAGCTTCCACATGAACATGGCTGCAGCGGTGCTGGGAACAGAACTAACTCCAGCACTTCTTAAGCTGCCAAATGCACTACATATGCCCACTTTTATGGCTGCAATACAAACTAGCAGAAAATTGTGGATCTATAGCTGTAGATCTGGTGGGTTAGGACTGGTCCAACTGTTCTCCACTTCCAGATAAAATCAGAAAAGAAATTTACTTGCAGTTGGTCTCTCAAAAATCCCATCAATCGTCCTTTCTTTTTACTGCATTGCCTCAGGAAAAGACTTCTCAGGCAGTTTCGGTAGGCGGGAAGTACCCGATGAGTTACTGCATGAAAAGACAGTATGATGGCCGGGCTCACCTCATAAAATACAGCTTTACACAAGAGTAGTGCGCTTACCTTGCAAACCTGACAGACTGTCTCATGTTTGGCTAACAGTCCTAACTTCCCCTCCCACGAGCAAGTGGTGCTATTTTCCTGCAGCCAAATGGCTGACACAGTAGACAAAAATACAAAAACATGTACAGAATGAAGCTCAGCTTTATAGCTAACTCGTAAGTACACTAAGTGAAAGAATGACACGTATTCATAAATTATGCTGAGCAGCATATCTACAGGATAAGGCATTTCCTAAAAAGTGCTAAGTTCCTCTTCAGAATATAGAGCATTTCTTAAACCAGCACCAGTGTAGCAATTTGTTATGTGCAACATATTTTGATTGCTGCTTTACTGATCTAATTCCATCAAGGAGTATAACTTCTAGTCTCAACAAATCGGGAATAACAGATGAAGCAGTCAAGCTAAAATATCCCTTTTCTTTTGAAGCAAACTATGAGTGACTCCTATATTAACAGGAAAAAAGTAAGAGTGAGCACTCCTTTGAAGAGATTATAAATATGTATTAGAAGTTAAAATGTAGTCCCCTTGATTAAAACTGACGGAAATCCCCCCACTCCCCCCCAGTCAGCATTAAACAAACATTAAGAAACACTTGAAAGTATGAACCCAAGCTTTCAGTCCAGCCTAATAGTTTTATCATAACAACCTACTCGCTATTTTTAATATTCAAATCAAAGGACAACATTAAAGTAGGAATTTAGTGAGCCTTCTGCAGCTCTCTTGGCCAGGATCACAATATTCCTTGAGCAGTCTGGCTCCTGCCCAAGGCACAGAAGCATCGGATGCTCAGAGGCATCCCTTTACTCACCGGACCACTTTACTCACAACTGAGGTTTATACATCCATCTCCATTCAGGTGTAAACAAAAGGACCACATCATAATCCATAACAGTTATTGCTTACTTTACAAGAATTTGTAAATTCTTATTCTACAACCTAAAAAGACCAAAATAATTAAAAAAAAAAAAAAAAAAAAAGGAAGCTTAAGATTTGAGCCAGTCTTCATTTCATCATTTAGGCAAAATGGATATGGATGTAAGAGATGTAGATGGTCATCAGATGTCACAGCCTGAGTTAACTCACAACTGATTTTCCATATTGGAACTCCCTTGTCAATAGACATACAGTGATCTTTGGGTAGATTTAGTCCTTTGGCATTGAGGTAATTCACTTACTAGGTTTTAAACCAAAAAACATTTTATTGGAAGATTTCACAATTGGTTTTATACTGCAGAAGTTTGTGCATTTTTTTTTTTAATTCCATAATGTGGCTTCCATGTTCTACCTGTAAGACGGATAGTCTTAAACATGTGGGTTTAGGCGAAAAACATGCTTGGAGGAATAGCATTAAAAAATCATATAAAATCTTGAAAGGAAAGTGTAGTTAGGTGATATAGCTAAGCCAAATGAAATAGCTTGCTGTTTCAAGTGGGCTGGGCTCACTGCCCGCTCCCCTTCCCTTGCAGCTGGCTTGGCTCTTAGCTGGGCCCTGGGTGAGGTGATTCAGATCACTGAGCTGGAGGAAAAGCAGACCAGCCAGAAAACCCACCACAAACAGGGGAAAGCATGCAGCCAGTCCACCCCAAGAAGCTGCTGGTTCAGTTCAATTGTCCTACCAGCACAGCCTACGGTGAAGTAAAAGGATCTACCACCACAGATGGGATCAAGTAAGGAAGAAATCCCACCCATTGCAACATAAGTTGAACATTTTCACACAATGTAGTTTGCCTCTGACATAAAGTAGCGCGACCAGCTCTGCGATTAAGAGTCGTGCCAGGCACTTAATTGGCAGTTGGGGACTTGAACATCTTCCCAGAAACTCCTACAAATAAAATACCACAAAATGGCAGAAGCAGTAGATATTTAATTTATGAATCCAAACAAAGACACTGGCTTTATACTAGAGCTACATGCTAAAAAGCTGTCCAGTCTCCCAAAAGATTGGTATTTATGGCATTTTTATAGGAGCTTTCACAATCCTGCAGAAAAAAAAATTAGACACGGGTTTAAATTCTTCACTTAAAGAAAGTTGCTTTAAATATAAAACAGCATGTTCCAAGTCTTTGTCCAGTTCAGAACTGAACCTCAGCTTTCAACACCTCAGTGAGTGCTCTGACCAGAGGTATTTTCTTGCCAGTTGGTAGTTTATATATGATGGGGCAGCCCATTCCTTTCCAACCAAAACTGGACAACAGTCTACAGAACCTGTTACTTACTTGCTTTACAGGAGACAAGTCTAATCCCCCAGCTATAACCATGAAGATTAAAAATTTGAATCTTGGCTGTCCATGTGGCTTTCTTATGCATTAAATTATTATCTAGCTCAAAGTGGGTAAGCCTGTTCTTTTTTTTAGCTACAAATTAAAATTCATATGATAATTCCTACAGAATTTAAGCTGCAAGAACTCAAATGTTTTCCAGTAGAAAAAATTTCATTGAAAGACTCCCAGCCAGCTCCAATGTCATGGCAAATTCCCAAACCTTTTTATGACAAACTTTCTACAAATTAAAAAGAAAATAAAAATTACAAAGTCAAAAGTACTATTCACTTGACTAGAACCTGATGATAGGATTTCACTTAAACTTTCCTCTCATCAATATTACACTTCCAATTTGGTGAAAAAAATGCAAAGGATGTGTTACTACTTAGGAAGCTACAAAATTTATTAAAATATATTCAAATTTCAAATAATTCACATTAAATCTTTGCAACAAGTTCTCTTATTGCTGCACATCCTCAGGGTGCTTTACCAATAGGCATGTGAAATATGCCTTTCTTTAATTAACACTCATTAGTCCATAGGCTTTGTATGCTATTGCATGACTTAGGTCTTAAATCTCAAAACTCTAAGAACTGTACTCTTTATTCAGTGGTTAGTTACCTTATGGTAGAAAATAGAAATGTTTTTACTATCCTACTGAAGCATATTCTAGTCCTGAAATACAAACTTGAGGGTTGATTTTAAAGTTCATGTTTATCTTCTTTAGTCTGTCTCTTAAGTAGAAAAGGTTCTTGTAGAAACAGACTAATTATGCCAGCCGTATCCGGTTTATACACGTCAAATATTTCTCTACAACAAATCAACCCAGCTCCAGAGTTTAAACATTGGCATGCATATAATACTTGAAGATAAAAGCTACTTTCTAGGGTATATCAACCCTTGAATGAAGTTCCAACATGGCCATTTTTAGCGCTTCATCTTGCTTAGCCATTTCTTGCTCTGCAGAGCTCCGTAGGGCAGCTGATGACACAGACTTGGTTGGATCCCTTGTGAACAGTTTTCCAAAACCAGGTTCCCCACCAAGGCACAGCTGAAGCCAGCTCCGATGCAGGATGTTGACTCAAGCCTAGCACAAGCCCCAACCCACCACCTTCATTCAACAGCTCCCACACAAAGAAGCAAGAGGACACTGCCCGTCTACACACCAGTATAGCTCCCTACCTGCCCCAGTACATACCAGTGCACAGTAGTATGCCCTTGCTTCCCTCGTTGCTGTAATTACCAGGTCTGCTGTTTTCTCATGTGCAGGCCCATGCACTGGAAAAAAATTCTCTGCTCTACAGACTATTCTGCAGCCCTTTCTGCCAGTTTGTAGGAGCTTATTAATATTAATAAGACCTAATGCCAGGGATTTGCTCTCTGACCAAAATAACCCTAACCCCAAGGCATATTTTTTCACGACCTATCTACTCAACATGAAAACTGCGCTGCTGCACACACTTACCTTCCACAGAGTAAAAAAATAATCCTCCTTCCTCTTCAGGCAGTAGGAAACTTGCCCTCAACATTGGTACTATCCAAATTAACCTACCATTAGTTTCTTACAGGAATCAAAGAGGAAAAAGGGAAGAAAAGCAGACAGGCGACAGAACACCAGGATTTAATGTTTTGGCAAATGCTTTTGTATTACAATTGCAAACACAAGCACTGTTATATCACACAAGAGCATCAGACCCAATTGGTGCTGCCCATCCAACCATCCAAATTATTGTGGAATTCTAACAGCTCACAGCTCTGCCTTTATTAATACAACTCAACTAGATTCAAAGCAAAAAATGCCAGATCAACAATGTAAATAAAACCAGAATCAAGCCCACAGCTCTAGTTCTGCTCCCAAACATGCCTCCCTCATTGAGAGGTTCATTTCAGAGAATGCCAGTAGACTGTTGTGCACGGCTCAAAATCCATATGTTGCTGCATAATCTAACAATTAGCAGATAAACGAAGGTGAGCATTTCCTCATCTCTAATCACACCAAGATACAGGCAGCTAGCCAAGAATCTGGTTCATTAAACAGAGACATACATACAAATCCTGCAAGTGCTTCTTAAGAGCACAACCCAATTTCCAGTAAGCATAAATGGAAACTAAATAAATCTCAGGTTGCCCTTAGGTACAGAGAGGTCAACTGATTTCAAATATGTAGTCCAAAGGAGCCACATCATGGACAGCCCCTGGGATTGAGCCAGGAACTTCAATGGAAGCAGCTGCCCACCTGCACACAAAAGATAGATTGCACAGAGATGTTTGTTCAGCTAAACATTAAGTCTTACTCAAAACCATTTATGAATACACACCAAGGATTTCTTTAGAAATGAGCCTAATTTATTTCAGGCTTAACCTTCAAAGCTATTGTTACTATGCCATTAATTTTGAGCAACCATGTGTTGAAAACGTGTATAAAGCCTTTGTTATGCAGTTAGATTCTCCACTCATCTGTGGAACAATCCAGCAAACATTTCTGCAGCCCATAGATTAAGTAACAAAAGACATCCTAGTGTCATATCAATCAGAATTACACAGCTGTCCTCAGATGCAGTCACAAAATTTCATCCTGGGCTTACGGAGTACAATTTTCAAACATACCCATGTGACTACATAACACTGTCTTGAAATAAAATTTAGGCACCGAAAAATCTCAATCACTTTTTTAAGTTTTACACTGCTTCTCGCACATCAGCCCCTATTTGAAGAATAGCCTCAAACTTGCAGCTCATTTCAGGAATGAAAATAAAAAATGCTGTGAGAAATCTCTGTTCAACAACCTATGCTGTTCACCATCAATAAATTAAATGTCCTCTTGCCAGCTCTAGAAAAGCCTTATTTGTATATTTCTTTGTAGCATATATCATGTCCATAAAACATCTTAGCAGAGGGTTTATCTTTTGATCTCTATTTTAACAGAGCTCAGGCATAGTACCAATAAATGAGTACGCTTGGGAATGATTTTGTTTCAACTGAACAAATTTCTCTGGACTCAAGAACAAGCTCACTCCAAAGGTTTCTCTTTGGAGTGGAGTCTCAAAAACCATAGAGTGGAAGGGACCTCAAGAGAAGTCTAGATAGTCCCTCTTCTTTCCCCAAGGCAGAATGAGGTACATTTAAGTGATCTCTCACTGGTTATTGTCTTACTCTCTTCTTTACGCTACACAAAACCAATGTTCTTCTTTTTCCCTTTCATAAGTCCCGTTTGATCACTATTGTTTACATGTGCACCCACTCTAAACGGTATCTTTCTTTTATGTGACTTATGACCCATGGAAGAAATATCTTTCAACGTTCAATGTGTAGTACATGAAAGGAAATTCATAGATCTCCATTTTAGGCCAGTTAAAAAGCAATTTATTTTGGCAGCAGATATTTAGCACAACTAGGAAGTGAACCTCTGTTACTCTTGTTGCCCCTTTCTGGCCAACAAAATCTTCTTTATTATAATTCTGATCATATATTCTCTATGGCTACCATGTACAGTCTTTATTACAAATGCCTCCATGAACAAGGAATTTTTACTGTGATTTATCCATTGCAAATTATTCCAATTATTTTAACTTAGGTTACCAGCCGTCTTCCATCTGTTACAGAGCAAAGGGCAAGTATTTCCTATATACAATCTAAAATTACATTTATCTGCTTGAACAGTGGAAGTCCCATTTCTTGTGTACAACATGGTTACCTGCTAGTCCTTAGTGGCAGAACAGAGAAAGACGACTCCTTGTTTCCATTAAAGACTTCAACTGATTGTAAGTTATAGGGAGTATTGTTAACATAAAAAAATTATTCCAGTATGTTAATTAAGATGAACTCTGTATTTTTTATTTCAAATGAAGGGCAACTGGGAGGTATTCCCATCTGTGACTCCATAACTTTGAAATATAGTCTCTTAGGAGCCATAAGCAGATATAACCACGAATAGCTAAATGCGCCTAGATACATGAAGTTATATTTAACTATCTCCCTAGGTAATTAGATCAGGAAACCAGAATCATATGGCTAGATTAATTAAGATAAAACAGGGCACTTGTAATAATTAAGTTAGCTATTTTGTCTCCTTTCCAGTGCAAGGAGTCAACAAACATTGTTAGTACAGCAGCCAATGACTGGCACTTCCCATCATGTATGCCCCATGGATGCAGTCCCACCAAAGCCACTGTGCTCGCAAAACAGCACAGAAGACTCCTTGGACAGTCTCGGTTTCTTTGTTTGTTTTAAGAAGATCGAGTGGCCACAGGAGCTCCTTCTCTGGAGGAGTCACTGAGGCTTCTCAGAGGAGAGAAGGTTTCTGGAGAACAGGAGGGTAAGACAAGCCTAGGAACCTGCAGCTCAGGAACAAAAATGGAAAATTGCTGCAAGAAGCATGTGGCAGACCCACAGTCAGACCCCAAAGGTGTTGAAAAGGAAGCTTGGGACCAGGAAGAAGTGTGGAAATTTGCTGCAGTGCAGAAAACCACTGCTTACTTGAAACCAACATTAGTATTTGAAAATTGCAAGGGCTCTGGGGCAGAGATGATGCTGTGAATAAAACTTTTTATCTATTATTTTGATTCTCTCAGCACTGTACGTTTTCTCTATTTAAGGAGTTAATTAACTGAGTTGACTAGTTGTAATTCTAATGAAAATCTTTTCCTTTGAGTTTTTTGGTCTAATTTGGGAGCTCAGTGTACTGGAGATGATCTAAATCAATCCATGTCAGTTTCTGGGGACACTCTACAGTGACCAAAGGTTATTTTGTGTCTTGTCTCTATCTGTAGTTACAAACTTGTACTTCAGAAAAAAGCAGCATATATATTTGCCATCGGGAACTCATTTGGCCTGAACATGGCACTCATTTTGATGGCATTCATAATGAATTTGCACAGCAAACGTGTTGTTTTCTCCATCATTTATAGATGCTGTGCTTTATTGGGACACAATGAAAATCTCAAGCAATTAGAAGCAGGTCCAAAGAAGGGTATCTCTATAAGAGCAACTCAGGCCAATATGACTGTGACAGCTACTGGCCTTTATGCAGCCAGTATACGCAGCCCAGCAAAGCCACAGCTTGACAGACAAGCTTTGTCTATTATAATAGCAAATGTTTCCCCTTAAAGTGTGTTTTTGAAGGTTTTGCAACTCGCTAATGTAGTTTAATTATGATCTTACAGCAATTTGTTTAATGTCCTACAGGAATCAAACGCATCTAGTTCTTCAGGTAAGACTGAGAGTACAAGCTATCACATACAGGTTTGGTGTTGGGTTGCTTTTTTTTCTTCTCAGTTAGTCAAGAGTCAGTTTTACTTAAATCTAAAATACCATGTAAAAAAGAAAAAATTCTGTTCCCTTTCAGTCAGCAGAAGGAGAAATCACATTAATATTTCTTCAAGAAGGTAAAAGTCTTGAATACTTTTGGCTGGCAGAACTCCAAGATTTCCATGTTGTTGAAGGATTTGCATAAAACTTCATTTAAGATCAAGTTCTCATGTTGATATGATCTCACTTTAGTGAACATCTAGATTTGGGAGCCACATCCATGCAAACAGTTGGGGTCTCATGACACTAATTTCAGAGGTTTGAATCAAAGTTTTGCAATAAGTGGTTCTGTTCTGATATCCCTGCTTTGATTACACAGGAATGATAGTACACATTTAAGCTTAGGACGCAAATTTTACTGTGTGCTGAATGTCTTCTAATGCACAGAGTACATGTCAATAAGGTGGTTCTCTGAAATATGTTGAGTTAGTCCACAGCTGAAAATACAGACTTCTAGAGAGTATAACCAAGGGGAATGGCAACATAACCAGTAGCGATAATTTAATTGAAGATACATTACCTACAGAGACATGGCAAGGAAGGATACAGAGTCAAAGTTGGCTGAAAAATGAGTAAGGACTAGCTTGAAGACACCAGATATTTTTTTACTGTGACGTATTTACAAATATACACAGAGATAATAAGGTATATCTGAACATGTCAGAATACAAAGTTTGTATCAAGAAGTGTATTGAATGGCTTTTTTAACCAGGAGCAAGCATGCCAAAGAAATTTTGGTTTGAAGTAGAAAGGAAGAAAAAGCAGCTGAGATAAATATTTCTATTCTCAGACTGTAAATCTACTGCCAGTGTTTCACAGCAAACTCCTGGACAGACTGTTTTTCTGAACCACAAATCTGTCAGTTTAGAAATTCCTTCAATCCCTATCACCTCTGTGCGGTAGATGGTGAAGGACTTGGATGTTCAGTCTTTTGCTTCACACAGTCAATAGCTGTGGGAGAGCATGCAAAGGCAGACCTTTTCCCTCAACACCATCCTCCACGTGTCAACCCCAAGTTAAAATAGAGATGGCAAGTATTTGAAGACACAATATTTATCCTTCTTCAAGCACAGGGGATCCATTCTATTTGTCATTTGTTGACTGTTTGCTTTTCTCCATAACGCCTTGGTGACAGCATTGTTTCAAGAGATGTTTACAAAAACACCTGTAGATGATTTGCAGTACAGTTTGAACCCTTGGTAACAGAAGCGACCTCAACACTGAAGTCCTCTTTCAAGACATTGTGTTGTAGCAGATTGCCAATACGGGATATTGTTCAGTCAGGATTGAGACACCAAGAGGAATGACACATTGCTCTTGCCATCCCCACCAATAACTTCTTCATTAATCTGTCAGTCACTGATTCATGCACAGAAGAGGATGACAGTTGAACTTTCAGTGATCTAATAATTATTCTAGTGCTTATTAAAAAACAGTGTAATATTAGTTTTCTTAAGCTCTGTTGAAGCTTTTATTCAATATTGCATGCACAGGAAAAGTGCACACTTGGGTGAGCTACCATATTTCAGTGCACATGGCAGCTCTTACTCAGTTCTAAAGGTACTATTCATTAAGGCGATGTCATCAGTTCAAGGCAACTGGATGCAAAGCATGAGCCACTACGCAGAAAGCTAAATGTTCCTCTAAATATCACCTAGGGAAACTAGCACTGAGGAAATCATTAAAATGTACAATACTGGTGGAATGTCAGATGGCCACAAGTGGCTTAAAAGGGGTTCTGCTGTTACCTCTGCACTGTGGGATGGTTTTCTTCAAAGCGGAGATCTCTGAGGGCAGGAAATTAGAAAAGGGAACAGCATACAGTAACAGAGAATGGATATATCTGTCTTGCCAAAATTCTTTCCTGCGAATGACACCAGATCCATCAGAAAAAGCTGCCTGCATGGACAACTTGTTGCTCTCCTTGAACTCTCATAATCTATAGGTGGCTTTCAAGAGGCATCAGGATGCTCTTCGCTATGAATGTTTGAGTTATGCAGAGCACGTATGGACTGCAAATAGGGAAAGAGTTCCCACATTTCCATATTTGCTTTAGTCTGCTAATTTCAGCACTTGAATGAATAGGCTACGGGGCTATCCTAAGCACTCAGATACACTACAGAGGCCTTGCATGCTCCTGGTGAAAGCTTCTAGTGAAACAGAGTTACAAACCAACAGCACGTTCTACTCCATCTCAAGCAAAGCATGGAGTGGAAAAGGCTGGAAATTGTGGCCAGACTTTCATTTTTACACTCTGGGAAGCTGCTGTCTCCCTTGCTTTGCAGGGCCTGCAGATCTGAAAAGGAAAGCAAGAATCAACAGGCAGCTTTCAGTGCTGCCTTCAACCCATCCTTCATGAGACCAGCTGTTCCCAGCGCGGGTTGTACGTTCACTGGTGCAGAGTTTGCAGACAGGGCTGAGCAATGCTGATGGAGGAGAATGACCCCCACTCTCTCAGCCCATCTGGTTTGGAAAACTGTTGGTTAGAGCAGCGAGCACATCTTCCCCATTTGCCTCAGCTTCTGTGGTGACGGCAAGAAACCCCAAAAAGCTGTTTTCACCACCTCAGAGCTCACCGAATTTGCTTCCTCCCACCAGCTCAGCACAATTAGTAGCAGAAGTCAATCATGCATCTACTGGTGCTGGTCAAAATACAAGCAACAGGAAACTTTGTGTACAAATGGGGAATGCCGAAACCATCTGAGCACCACATCTAGTGGTGACAGGTTTCACCCTATCCTTTTCCTGACTCCTAGTTTTATACCACCTCTAGCCCGTTTTGGGTTTTGTTTTTGTTTTCTTTCTCCCGGAATGACGCACTCCACTGCTTTGAGGAAGGATGATTACAGGAAGCTGATGTAACAATTCTCGAACTCCAGTCTATCTTGGACAAACAGATGTCGCAAAGGGTTTCTTGTGGATTTACTCCCCCATGTTGATTACACGTCTGCAACTGGGTTTTCACCATTTTCTGCACCCTCATTTGCGCTTGTTTTGTGTTTGCTTTTCTAAGGTAGGTAGATGAGAGGGACGTGTATCAATTCTACTATTGTTGATCTATTCTTTTGTTTTGTCTCACTTTGCTTCATTTCTTCTCCATAGTTCAGCAATCACCTTAAATTTGTCTAGCAGATGCACACATACAACATCCTGCTATATGACCATCTTCTACTTCATCCTAAAACAGTTAACAACATCAAGCTGTAATTTTGAATATGAGCCCCTCCTTCACCAACTGATCACATAAGGAAAACAGTAATAGCAGAAACTAAATTGAGTGTTTAAAGACTATTGAAACAGGAGACAACCAGTAGCCCCCTGATTTTACTACTTGTGCAGAAGTGGCTTCCATTTTGTCATGTAAAGTCGTGATGGCATAGACTTTAGAACCAGTCTTATGGGAAGCTTTGCTGTTACAGTTACTAGGCTTTTGCCTGGAGTAAAAGGTTATGCTTCAACATGGCATTCACATCCTCTTTGTGCCAATGCATCAGCAGTACAACCGCCATCATGACATCATTAGCAAGCAGCCATCAACATACCTTTGTAAGTAGCAAAAAGCAGGTAGTTATGGCCCAAGCTGATTACACATTCAGTGTTAATATCCTTCGTAAGGACATCAAGTCTCTAATCAAAATAAAGCTCCTACCATCAGTCCTATGGTTTCCTTTAAGTGCATGCTGCTCTGAACAATGGCTAGGGTAGTGTACATAAAACTGAATCTTTTGAGAAGACATTCCAATTCCTACAGGGTAAAAAAAAAAAAAAAAAAAATCCCTGGACCAGCAGATCATAATCATATGTGGCACTACTTACCAACGTAAAATCTAAACTATGCAACATGTGACCAAAAAGCATGTGGCTTTCCCAACACTGCAGCGCTGGTGAGGTACTTGGCAGTCCATACCCCGCAAGTGAGATCAACTCTACAGCCTACTTAATTTCTATTCTGCAGAACACAATACCAAACACATCAAAAGAAATCGGCCTCTGATTTATATCCCAAGACAGAAGGTTTTTATTAATAAAACTGTTTCCTCAGAGTTAAATTCCGTTAACCATACTTAAGAGGGAATTACTACACATCTTGCTCCCAGGCAAAACCTGACCATTCCACATGTGTTATAAATCAGTATCTCTTTACATTTACTGGTGTGCTGAAGAAAGTCAAAGGATCTTATTTTCAGATTCTGGCAAGTCAGTAATCTTTCATGTTTGAGGAATCACGTTGCTATCAATCAGTTTCTATTTTAAACTTATGAATTTTCATATCAAACAATGAATAGCTACATTTATACTAACCACATTTCTCCATCTTGAAGTAAGAAGCTTAGCTGGCATCACACTTTTAAGACAGACAGCTGGGAGATACAAGATGCCGTAGAGAAGACTTTAAAGTCCCTTCCATTCCGCAGGAGGTGTTTCCCCCCTTCTTCCCCCTGCATTTTTTTAATCTTCAAAGTGTTTCTTAGTAATGTATGAAACCTCTATTATGCTGCATATGGTTTCTATTTTCAAGTCTTTAATGCTTTCAGGAATTTCTTTGATTTCTCTAGTTGTTACCTCATTCTTGTCATTCCTGATTGATACTGAAGAAGAGCAACCCAAGCCCCTCCTTGGTTTTCTTTCTTTAGTTATGAAGCTGTCTCAATGCACCTGTAGTGTACGTCAAAATGGCCTGTTTCTACTACCCTTGCAGGAAAGAAGGTAGAGCCTTGAATATTGGTTGGTAACTCTTCATTATATTTTAATAGCATCCAGTTTTCTCAGTCAAAGAACTCAGATTTTAACCATTACATTTACAGTGTGGCCAAGGACATGGCATTTGCACCTACAGACCTAAATCAAGACCAGGGTTTTGCACATAAACGTGTCCATACAAATGTAGAATCCTCTTCTTGTAGATGGAAGTGGGAGGGGAAGAAATACTTGGAAATTCTTGCTTTCAAAATTAGTAAAAAATCAACTTTCAAAGGCAAGCTTCCAAATAACTAGTAGCTTGACTAGCTGAATGCTTGAAAATGTAGCCACACAGAACTCTCTCAAGATTTCATGGGAGGGCTTGTTCCTACCCTATCACCAGCTTCTGTCCGTCAGTGTATCCCATCAGGGCCTGGGCAGACGCCTGCACAAGGGAAGAATTTAGCATTGTTCAGATGGAAGCTGTCCTGTACACAGGAGGCTCTGCTGAAGGACTTCATGGTTCACTGCATAGGGCAAAGCTACCAGTGGAACACAGCACAAACACAAGAAGCTTCACTTGGAAAACAAAATTTATTCCAGAGACTTATTATGAAAAGACCAAGATACAGAAATACTTAAGGACTAGAGGTAGTTCTAGAGACGGAGGGTGCACACCCTATAGTCTCAGAGAAAAGGTATTCTCCAAAGGTATGCTACTACCTGAAATAAATCAATCTTTTATTACCAGGTTGCTTCAGTGGATGCTGCATTTC
Source organism: Scolopax mira (assembly GCA_004320125.1). NCBI lineage: Eukaryota > Metazoa > Chordata > Aves > Charadriiformes > Scolopacidae > Scolopax > Scolopax mira. Next base: position 62,005 of record BJBW01002300.1, on the reverse strand, counting down.
GAATGCAAAGAAGCATTGAAAGAGAGGGTAGAAAAGAAAAAATAGAAACAGAAAAAGCGTGATCATTGCTTCTTGCAATAAGCAGAACAGTAATTTTACCAGTTTTACCTTTTAAAGCTCATTTTATTTTAAATGGGTTTAAATGGATTAGATATGCTTGGAGGTTCATATCAACAGAAAAAAACTGCTGCATGATTGCTTTTTGGCAGCTACGTACAATTTCCCTGAATTACACAATCAGCTATCTCATATGTGAAGCACACAAGAATAGACAGAGCCACCATGAATTTCCCTACGCTCTGGGTTTATTCCATCCACAGACCAGAGCTGGCGCTCTCCAGTGAAACTACAACAGCCAGACAGAAAGAAAATATTCACTGCATACAATCCAGTAGGTAGGAAGATCACAGAGCAAAGCTTCCTCATATGAAGTTCTGGAAGACAAGTAGAGACAGCAAGCACAGGAACCTTTGGTCGTGCCCTTAGTTCTTCCCTCCCTCCCCCAAAAGCTTGGAGGGTCTGCCCAAATTTCTCAGAAACCCCCTGAAGGATCACAAAAGGATTGTGAGGGTCAAGGGATCTCTGCTGGAGACAGCCGTAGCAGCAGATGCCACATCTTCCCCTGGTATGGCACTACCCACCCCGGGCTCTCACTGTTCCTGTGCTTAATGGGGAACAGCTACGCTGGGGAAAAAAATCCAACTCAGTGTTTGAAGCCTGGCCACAGGTCTAGGTGGTGCCTGACAAGCATCTGGCATGCAGAGAGGTGACAGCAAGGCAGATTTTAGTGCTCTGACAGCAGCGCTTCTTCAGAAGGGACCTTAATTGAAAACACTTGAAATACCAAGTAATCATCATGCGAGGGGTCTTGGGATGCATGCTTTCCTGCAAACGCTCATAACCCTACAGGGGAAATAATAAAACCCACTGCCATCCTCTGTTTAGGAGCCCACTTGCATTATTCTTTTGTCTTCTTCAACTCCAGCTTGACAAATACACCAGTTGTCTCTGCTCAGAAACTAACAGCCATCAGCTTACGGAATTATCCATTTCCAACAGGCTGAAGCAAGCTCACCCCGAAGAAAAACCTATCTCCTAATTTTGGCCAAGAGCATCCTCTGAGGAGGAAAAGGGGAAGAGGAGGAGGAACGAGCACCGATGGCAGCATCGAGATGCAACGATTCGAACAAAAGAGATTTCAAGATGTCGCAGTAACACACGCACACACACACGCACACAAAAAGGAGGGGAAAAAAAAAAGAAAAGAGGCCAAATCTTCTTCTTGAAAGCTCGCTTCCCCTCGGCTGCGGGGGATGCTTCAGGAGACCGCCCGGGCACGCAGAGCACGGGTGTCTCCCCGCAGAGGGAGTGCGGGAGGGACCACGTCCCCGCGGCGTGGCCGCCGCACAGGGCATCCAGCTGCGGCACCCACAGATGGCCCTGTTATCGGGGACCCCCCTGCTCCCCCTTTTCTGCGCCGCTCCCCCAAAAGGGGTGGGGAATGGAGATTGGGGGGGGGGGGGGGGGGGGGGGGGGGGGGGCTGTGCGGACACCCGAAATCTGCTGCGGGGGGGTAAGGGGGAGAGGGGAGTGGGGGGGGCGCAGGGGTAGCACCGCCTTCCTTTTCCCCTCTTCGAAAAATGCCAGATTTTTTCTCGGCGAGGTGAGGGGGTGCGCGGGGAGGGCGGGCGCGACGGACACACACGCCACACGGGTCCGCTCCGCAGCCGCGCACCGGACCGAGATACCAAAGCCAAGGCGGGCGCGGTGCGGGAGCGAAGGGTCATTCACCTCCGCGGGTGAAGCCGCGGCAAGGCCGGGGAGGGGGACATTTCGGGAGGGGGGGAAGGGGGGAGGGGGCGCGGTCCGGGGGGGGGTGTCTCATCGCGGCGCCTTTGTTCCGCCGCCGGCCCCATCTCCGCCCCCGCCTCCGCGCATGCGCCGGGCAAAGACAAAGGCGCGGGCAGGGGCTGGGGGGGGGGGGGCTTCATTCATCACCCCCCCACCCGCGGCACCGCGCCCCCGTGGGGAGCCCACCCGGCTATGGCGGGAGGAATGGAGCGAGGAAAGGAGGGTGGGTGGGTCGTGCGTGTGTCGTCTCCCCCCGCACGCTGCGTGAGCCCGCCACGCCCAGCCGAGACAGGGGGGGAAAGTTCTTTTGCGGGAGCCGCGTTCGAAAGACACGCGTGTGCGTGGGGAGAGGCGACACAGCTAGGCGGGTGGGGAGGAGGAAGAAGAAAAAAAAAAAGAAAAGAAAAAAAAAAGGTGGTAGGGAGGTGTAGCTTGCTTTGGGGGGGGGGACGGAAAAGGATGGGGGGGGTATCTGTGGGAAAGAGGGGGGCGGCATTCGATGAATATTCATTAAATCAGCGCATCGGGGGCGCCGGTCCCCTGCCTATTTTGACGACCGGTCCATAGCCCCCCCTTTCCCAGGCAGGACTCGGTCAACCGAGCCCCCACCCACCAAAAAAAGAAAAAA
>BJBW01002300.1:0-58765 GCA_004320125.1 Scolopax mira | reverse complement strand
GCTCCCAGTCTCCCTCCGCTCTCCCCACTCTTTCCCATTCAAACGCACATCTTCTTTCCCCGCATCCGAGACACCACGGGGAAGGGTGGTGATGGTGGTGGGAATAAAATATAGATATATATATCTAAAAATGCAAAGCTCTCGGGCTCTGCTATGTAAATGGCATAAGTGAGATACACCGCTTCTTACCTTTTTATGGGTTTCCTCTCTCCCCCTCTGTGTATTTGGGTGCTGGGGTGTCACAAAGAGAGTCCCAGGTAGCCCCAGAGCCCGCTCGGCTTGGTCTGAGCGCTGTGCCTCTCCCCTGCTCGCTCGCCGGGACTGGAGTGACTAGTGCCTGCTGGAGCAATGCTACCGCGGCTGCTGCCTCTGCATTTCTCACTCTCTCCCCCCTCCCTCTTTCCCTCCCTCCCCCCCCCCCCCCTCCCCTTCTCTGTGACAGTCTGTGGGCAGTTCAAAAGCCACACGCACTTATTTATTTATTTTTCCGCGCTCGCAGGCGGGAGATGCGCTGCGCGACGTTCGCGCTTAGGGGGCGCGCAGACCCAAGGTTTTAAATATCAGCCTTGCGCCCTGCGGTGCGGGGAAGGGGGGTGTTGCTCGGGGGTCCGCGAACGCACCTTGCAACCTTACCCTCCCTCCCCTTCTTCCCCCCCCCCCCCCCCCCCCCCAAAAACCCCCCCCCCCCCCCGCCCACCCCCCCTCCCCCCCCCCCCCCCCCCCCCCCCCCCCCCCCCCCCCCCCCCCCCCCAAAATAATCTCAGGGAGGATCCCGTCGAGGAGGGGATGGGGAAAGGAGAAGCCTTCGTGCTCCAAGCAGAGCGGCCGAGGCGCGGGGAGCTCCGCCGCCCTCCGCACCGGTGCCCCGAGGGGTGGCTGCGCGGCGAGTCCGGCCCCGGCGGAGCGGGGAAGCTGCGCGGCGGAGGGAGCGGGCAAGTCGGGCTGCCCACCTCTAGGTGCAGCCCTTTGGGGGAGCGCGGGAGCCGGAGAGGGGCGGCACGGGCGGAAGGGATTGAAAAATACCGGGCGTTTATGCTTTTGGCACGTTTAAGGAGACATTCCGCCTGCTAAACACAAAAGAAAAAAAAATAAATTAAAAAAAAGAGAGAGATCTAGAGGAAAGCAACCCTTTTCTCAGGAGAATTGCTCTCTCCTGGGCGTTCCCGCAGCTGAAGGGCTGGCCCGAACGTCTTCAGGTCTGGGTGCATCCCTCCGGTCCTACCCCTCTTCAAAAGCCTCCCTGGGGCCGCCACGGCACCTTCGCGTCCTGCGGCGCGACTAAGGGTGCTGCCCGCACCTTCCCACCTCCCGCTCTTTAAAACCCCGTCGCCAGGTCCGGCTGGGCTGCGGCGGAGCCCGGCGCGCCCTGCCCGCCGCTCCGCGCTGCGGGAGCCCGGCTGCGGCTGATGCGCGGAGCTGGGGCGCCCTCTGCTCCCCGATCGGTTGGCGGGCCGGGGCCGGGCGCTGGTTCCCGGGCGGGAGACACCCTACTCCCCCCGCCCCGTGGCCCCGCTGCCCGGAAAGTCCGATGGAACGAAACGGCCCCACCGGGAGCCGCGATCCGCGGTGGGGGGACACTCCGGCTGAGGGACGCGAACGGGAGCCATCCGGTAACGCAGCTGCGGTGTCTCCCAGCGGGGACAATGAGAACCTGTTTCCCGTTCGTGTGGGGACAAGAGCCGAGTGAGACGCGTAGTTGGCCCGTGATACGGGTAATCCCCGTCTGCGTTTTTGGTACAGAGGGAGCGAAAAGGGCGCAGGACGTGTGGCGAGGGTGGGGGAGGCGGCGGCAAGGATGGTTTTGCCGCAGGGACGTGATGTGCGAGGCGAGGAGTCCCGCTTCCCCTACCTCCATGCGGGAAAGCGATCGGGAAATACAACGCATTAGGGAGTTATGCTTCCCACGCACCGCACGCTGCAGCCGGTGGCCGCGCCGAGCATCCCGCCGCTGCCGGGGGGGGGACGGGGGAGTCGGTCCGAGCCGCCGGGGAAGACGCGGGGCTCAGGGACGGGCGGGCAGCGCGACGGGAGCCCCCTGTGTCCCCCCGCAGTCACACAGACCCCCCCCCGGGGGGCAAGGGAGCACGGGCAGGGGCAGTTCCCCAGATTTCCGTGCAAACCTTCACACGCCAGCCTCCGCCTTTTCCTTTTCCACTTAATTAATTCTCCTCCGCATCTCCGTGGGTTTTGGGGGGCTTTTTGGTTGGGGTTTTTTTTGTGGTTTTTGTGGGTTTTTTTTCCCTCCCGGTGGTTTAACCCTCGCCCCGCAGCTGCGGGGCGCAGCCCCTGGCCACGCCACACCTGCCCGAATGCAGCATCCCGCCCCCCCCTCAGGCGCGGTGCCGCAGCTCAGGGCGGGGGGTGGGGAGGGGAAAGGAGGGTAGGCGAGACCCCCCCCCCCCCACCGCGGCATCTCACCATAACGGGCAGCTGAGTGGCGGCTGCACCGTACGGGTGAAGAAAGCGGCATTTACGGTTAAATTGTGTAATCGAGGAAAAAAATTAGAGGGGGAGGGAGCACACTGATGTGTTTCAGCTGTCGGGGGGGGGGGGGGCAGTTGCCTCCGCGGCTCTCCGCGGGGAGAGGCGGGCCGAGGACGCATCCTGGGAGCATCCCCTGTAGAGGGAGCAGTAAAGCCGGCGCCCGCCCTGCTCCAAGGTCAAGGGGGAAAATCCCCCCTCCCTGGTTTTATTTCTGAGGCGTGCCTCTTTGTGAGGCAGGGCTGGAGAAAAGTGACAGGCAAAACGGGTCCAAAACCTATCCAGGAAGGAAGTTGGAGGCAGGCAGAGCACTGCATCCCCACAGAACGGCCCAGTCGGGGATGGAGGGCCTGGGCTGGGCTTGAAATGGGGTCCTGGGCGATGAGTAGGGCTCAGGGAAAGCCCCAGGTTAGGCTGGGCAGGGACAGTCAGGGCTGCCAGTGCCCATGGGACCATATTTAAACTGCTGAGGCTGCACTGTAAAATTGCTCAACCCCCTACAGAACCAGTGTGAAGTGATATAATAGAGTGAAAGAAAAAGGCAAGTATTTAAGCCTGTATTCAAAGATTCAGGCAGTGAATATTCACCTGCATGGAGTCAAGCACTATCTGACTTGATAAAGGGAAGACAAGTTACACAAGGTTGCCAATGTATAAAGGAAATAAAGTTCCTGAGTGTGTAGTGGGTCGTTGTCTTGGGAAAGCCTGTACAACCAACAGTGGCGTGGAAATAGCCATTGCTGCTACCAGTTTGAGAGGGGTTTTGATCCCCTCTAGCTAGTTTCACCAGCTAGAGGGCTGAGATGGTAACCATGGTTTACCAGCTACTCTCCTTTTACATATACCTCCATGCTAAATTACGTATCTCTGAATAATCCTCCCAAATTCAGAATTCATCAAATGCTCTCTTTAGTTACTTTGTTGCATCCAGTTATCCGGATGTCTTATTTGATACATGTGATCCATTTATCCAAATGCAGATTTTAAGCAGCCTTCGAACATCTTTGTCATAACTAAGGGTGTACAAGGAATCCCTTCCTTTTCCTCTCATGTCAAAGGAATTGAAAGAAAAAGCTGTCATCAGGAAGAAGAAAAAGCACTGAACAGAGACATCTGAGTAAAAATGGAAAACCGGGTCTGTCCTGGAAACATAGGTAAGTGTAGACTCTTCTGCGTAATATAACAGCTTTTTAAAATCCACACTGTTACTCTGCTGTGACAAACACTCAAGCTACCTCCTTCTTAGCCAGCTCTTCTTCTCACCTCTTGCCAGCTCCTCCATCTCACTGACTTTCCCTTCAGCTTCAACTGTTCAGGCCCAACTTTATCCAGCCCTGTATGTCTTCCCAGTCTCAGTCTCTGTCACATGTCCATCTTTCACATTGGGAAACAAATCAAATCCAATCCAAAATCCTTTATTTTTAAAATTTGTCTTTTTTCATTTGTGTTCGATTTGTTCTTCTGATTGATAATCAACTCTTTGCTCTGTGATTATCTTACAGATCTTGTAGATCTGCCAACAGTCACAAGCCACAGCTCTTAGGCCCAGTGTTATCACAGCACAAGCCTGAAGTGGAAAGTGGTATCACGTCCCCTTTCCTTCTCCCACCCTGCCAACAGCCCTCCTTCCCTGTCGCCCGGCATCTCTATTTCTGTGACTGATCACTCTTTGGTCTTTTTCTTCAGGAGAAGCTAGTACCAATAAGGAGCACCCACTCTGGGGAAGTGGGGGCCTTTTCATTTTACTTTGTAATAAAAATTACCAGCAAGCAAGAAAACCAAAATTATCTCAAATTAAAAAACCCACCCGTGCTTCTCTTTCAGAATCAGCCTAGCAAGAGAATGCCTTCTTCCTTGCACTTATCCTCACAAGAAAATAAAAGCAAACCCACAGTCGGAACAGCTCAGGGCTTTCCAAATCTGCCAACTTCGGCTGCATCTGCCACAGCAGCCTGCGCCCCCCCCCCCCCCAACTCCCCCAGCCTCCATCTGCTGCTCTAGTTCCAACCTTACACCACGAGAGGGAGTATTTTGTTCATTTTATTGGCAAAACCTAGTTTTCCCTATATTTAGGCAAAGAGCATAAACCCCATTCCCCGTATGTAAAGGTTTTCCTTAGTCTGTTTATTCAACGAGCATTTTCGTAATAACGTTTTTTAGTTTTACCCTGCAGTGCAATTTTTAAAATTTCAGTGCAGAGTGTTATTCATGTTTAATGAGTTTTATTATGATTATCTAAAATGTAATGAGGGAATTCCCTGTTGATGCACCCAGCTATAGAGTCATTTATTCTGGGGAAAATAAAACTGTCAGTGTAAGGCATATGTAAAATTTTCTATTTGCAGTGGATATCATTCTCCTCATAAATGTAAATATGAGCTACACAAGTTTAAAAAAAATATTGCAATAGCATAGGCAGACATAAGGTGTGTTTTTTCTCAAATTCTCAGGAAAACTACATAAAATAACAGCTTTGAAAAAATCATGAAATACCAGCTTTGATAAACCCCTACCTCAATCCAAATTTAAGTCCTGACATGAAGACAGATGCAAGCCTCTGAGAACAATTTTGGTGACCCAGAGTTGCATGGTGATAGGCACAGCTGAGTCTAGTTTTGCTAGACTGGGTGTTACTGTTTATACCATAAAAAGCAGTGCTTCGTGCCTATAGCCAGGTAGGGATATTTGGGTTGTGAACCCATCTTTCCTGGCTTCAGCTCAGTCTGTAACGCAAAGCATATGTGCCTCCCAGGAGGTCCTGCTCTAGCCGTTGATTTTAAAAGGCTTCCTCACTCCACAGAAGTCTGTATGCAAGTTTTCCCAAAGATGGATATAGTTGCTGTTCTGACAGTGCAATTATCTGGGTTATTTCTGTCTCCTACCCCATTTACCCTTAAGAGTTAGAGTTGCTTATGTGCAAGAGAAAGAAATGTGCTCAAGTACCGTAAGCTTCCCTTGTGATTTATGTATGCCAGGCTTCTCCGTGACCATCTATAGGTTACGTCCTAGAGTCTTTGCTCCATTTTCACCAGCAAGTTTCACTGAAGCAACAGCTGAATAAGGTATTTACTGTTAGGCTTCTACGGCCACAAAAATGTCTTTCAGTTAACAGCTGGAGTGACTATATCGGTATCTTGATAGTGATCAGAATTGGCCTCTCCTGCAGTATTTTCTCCTGTTCTCATTCAGCTACAAGAATGTCAGTAATGTAGGATCAAATGCATGACTGACTGCATGATCTAACTAATGTGACAGATACGACGTACCTCCTACAAGGTAGGAGAAGTGAGGCACACAGAAAAGAGTGTCAAATACCCTCAGAGAAGAAAAACATGATTCTCTGCTCCAGTACTTGATGTTCTGATGTCTGCACTGGAGGCTGCTTATGTACCTCAGTTACTGGACTAAAGCATTGCTCTGTTTGAAACGCAAGTTGGATTGTGAATAAACCTTGAGAGAGAACTTCTGGTTGTGAACTCCATGATCCTGCAGGCACTGTTAGTCCTAACTCTTCTCTCCAGGCTTCCCTTGGGACCTTTCCCCACTTTTGCCCATGGCCCAGGACCCCATTTCAGCTCAGTCTGGGCCATCGGTCCATGCTGCTTCTGCATGGACCCTGGATCTGGTTTATCTGCTCATCTCACCTCCCTCAGCTCTCAACTCCTCCTCCCTTGCAGAGCATCTCTGCACTTGCTGCTCCCCAGTACCCAGTTTGTCACAGGTGCCTCCTGTCAGCCCAGCTAGCTGTGTAAAAATGGCACAAAATGCAATTCCTTGAGATAACTCCAGCTTAAACCATGAGGTTTCCCTGGCACATTGTTCCTTGATGAAGGCACTAGATGACATTGTTACCACTGCTCTGCTTTCAGATTCAAACTGGGTCATGTGAGGCCGTTTCAGGAGCACCTGCATCTGTACTTGTGCGAACTTTGTCTTATAATCTAAACCCTGCTAAAAGTGCCAGTGTCACCACAGAGTCAAAGCAGAGGAAGGACAAAATGGACAACCACCTCAAATTTGCCTTCCAAGGGCAAGTATTCCTGACACCTGTCTGTCGTTGCTGCCACTCCTGTCCTAGAAGCTGGCTGCAGGAAAGCCTGGGGCTTCATAGCAGGGGAGAAATTTATAGGATCATTTGCTTGTCTGCTGCTCTATGTTGCAGTGCTCATTTGTATACCTCTCCTGTCCTTTTCTACTCTCTGCCAGTAAAGGGCTTTTCTAGGTCAGGAACTGACTGAAATGAGGTGTTCTGAGGATCTCTGGTGATTGAAGTGGTTACAGAAAATAGTTTAAACCCTCATAAATTGCAGCCGCTCTAGTCCTATACAGCCACCTTTCTTAGTCCCCGTTATTTCTTCATCTTGGAGGCACTAGATGTAAAGTACTCTGCCGCCTGTACTTCGCTATTTGTGCCAAGCACAAACTGCAAATAACTTGCTGAGAGTCAAATTAAATAACTCTGTTTGAGGTGACTGAAGCTGAAAATATTTATAAACATTGAGATGGAAGTGGCTTTCCCAGAAAATGAGAGCCTGATAATATCCATGCCTCAAACCCCGTATTATCTACCTAACCACCCGACAAGTCAGTAGCACGAGGAGTTGAGATCACTCCTGTGATCACCCCTTTGCTTCCAGTCAAGAGTCAATTGTGGAGATCTCTCTGAGATTGAAATGTTAGCAGTAGGTCATCACAGAAAGGACCCAGTGCTTCAGACTAGAGAATGCAAGTGTGAACAGCTAGATGGTAAGTTATGTGACCACACCTAGATGACCTGTCCTTTCCATTCCAGAGATAGGCACATTCTCAAAGCATGCACCACACACTCGGCCACAGGATTCTCCGTGTTGGAGCAAGACATACTGTCTGCTTCCTGAATGCTTATTTGAAATGCTACACTACTTTGATATTTTTATTTTCATCTTTTTACGTGCCAAGTTTAGTTATCAGAGGGGGTGGTTGAAAGTACTTGAGCTTTAAATAAGCCTTGTAATGTGCACTGCCAGCTGTTTGTAGCTGAATGACAGAAGATCTGTAGCCACGGTTTACCTTTTGCCTTTATTGGGTAAATTTTGTGGATACTACAAATGAAAGAACATATGGAGAGTCCTGACATATGGTAGGATCAAGGTTGTTGCAGTGCATAAATCAAATGCTTACACATACAAAATGGTTCAAGCTTTGCTCAAAAACTTCAGAAAGAAGAAGATAAAGGCCAGTGGGATCTGTGGTGACCCAAAAGCTGGTAAGTGATTGTGCTCCAGCACAGGAGTATGAGACGTCCCCTTCTTTATCAGCTACAGTTCATTGACCGGTGTAACTGAATGACTTCATGTACTGGGGGCAAATGCCACTTTTGCTTGCCCAGCAGCTCTTATTTGTTTAGAGACAGGTAATAGGCTCCGTGATGGGCACAGGCTGCTATTGTCACCATACCACCAGTCTGTCCTTCAGTGAAGACCAGTTAATCACGGTAACAGCACCTGACCCTGCAAACAGCACCTCCAGTTTTTATTGAGTGAGTTAAAAAGCAGAGAAAGAACTTTCCAATGGTTCAACAAGGGCGTCACCTTTCTCATCAAAATCAATGAAGGAGACCCCACTGCTGGTAGGTCTGACACAAAGCTGACAGAGCAAGCAGCCTGTTTGACTGAAAAGTTGTAACTTTCTATAAGTACTTTCCAAAGTTTTTCTGGAACATCACAGTTCCCATGGTTGTTGAAGTCTTTGACACCTTCCAGAAGAGCTGACCATGAGGCCTCACAGCCCAGACTTCCTGAAGTTATACGTACATGTCTGATAGGACATCTGTGAAGTGGCATATGGTTTTACTTCTATTAATGAAGTCCGAGATACCATCTTGTACTGGCCCCATCTGCTCTGTAGTCTTGAGGACATCTATGTCTTTTAATTCATCACTCAGGAAAACAAGGCTAATATTACACCTGAGGGTAAGTTGCGGGTTAACAAATACATCCTGAATTCCATGAACTCCATAAGGCTGAGGCTGAGCTATTAATAAGATTACAAGCCAAAACAGTAAAGAGGTTTTGTTCCAAATATGGTAGCCACTGCATTAGCAGAAGGGCTTTCAAACAGCTATTTCTTTGAATTGAGAAAGTAAACTGGGCAGTGGCATAGTACAAAGCAGTTGCCAGTTAGCTGAATGATGAATTGTTTAGAGTTTAAGAGATGCTTGAGCTCCTCTATGTCCTCTCCTTGCCCACCCTCTCCCCTTCCTTCCCTTACAAACCAGTGCTTTGGCTTCTTGCCAGAGAGGCTGCAGTACTTGGCATGGCTGGGGTTGGAGTCTATGCCGTCTTTCACCACTGCAAAGGGCATGTAAAGGATCTGCAGGTATTCATAATGTAAGTAAAATCAAGTCATAATCAGAACTTAAAATCACCACAGTTGCCTTGTTTTTCAGTCTTTCCTTCCATTTCATCTACCTAGTCTTTGTGACAAGGGCAGAAATTTTTCCTGCTCGTGCGTACCCGTGGATTGTAGGTCATAGCCAAGTCAAATAGATTAGTAAGATCATAATGCTGGCTAGACTCCTGTACAGTGTAAGGACCATAAAAAGCATAAGGATGGGTGATGGCCCTACAGTGGAGGTGAACAAGCCCAGGAGGCAATGAGGCTGGATTTTGTGAGGACTGTTCCCCTCGGCTGTATAGGTAGCTAATGACAGCACAGTTGGGTCAGGCTGCTTCCCAACACAGTCAGCCTGAAATTAGGCATCAGGGAGGATTGCTGATGCCAGAACTGCACCTTTGTACAGAAAGAGAAGAAGGATGTTGGAAGGGCTATCAGATAAGTTCAGGAAGAAGTTTACCTACACCCGATTTCTGGCACAGCAACCATCAGTACTACTGATAAAAATCCTTATCATTGCATTAGAAAGAAAAACTGGCCAGAGCATATTGGGGTAGTCATATTCTAAGTAAATATTCTTCTTTTCCACAACAGATGCAATAGACTTAGTTCTGAGAATTTCATGGTGAATTTGCAGTAGTATTTAAGGAATAAGACACATGACCATGCGCATGGTCTGAAGTTCCAGTCTCGTTCAGTCGACGGTCTACATCTGGTTTTCTTATTCTGCCACTTCTATTCAATGTCTGTTTCTTTTTTTTTTGTGGAATTTAGTAACAGAACTTAAAGCAAATCCTGTGCTTTCTTTGTTTACCTGTTCTTTGCTTTTTTAAAGACTACTTCTAAGCAAAAGCTACTTTTGCTTTGTATATTCCAACCTGAATAATTGAGCCTCTGAGCACAGATGAAATGTAATATTAGAGGACACAAGCATAAACTTTCCTATGTTGCCTTCTCAAACTCTTTCTTCTATCCACGGAAGCAAGCACTCACTAGCCTTTACTATAGGATAAGATTGAAAACATTTGCCATAATTGACAGTTACAGTCTAGGCCTTTCTCATGGAAGAACTAACTTGCATTCATCAATTTATTTTACAGACATGAAGCAGTTTAGTCACAAGAGCCACTAGATGCCCCAACTGGATAAAGAAACAGGAAGCTTGAAGGAAAGCTGTCTTCTGCTCCTATTCCCTGTAACCATCCACATTCATAAAACTCCTTTCAGCACAAACTGCAAAGATAAATTAATCTGATATGGCTCATGCAATAAATGAAAGATGCTGAAGATTTGCCTCAACTTCTTTCAGCCTTCTCATATCAAAGAAAGCTAGAATAAGATTTACCTCTGTTACTCAGTAAATAACAGGAATATTGAGTCCACCGCAGGGTAGTTCTGCTGAAAACAACCTTGAGAAGAATATACTGCAGACCCCTCCATCATTATGATAGAATGGGTGAACCAGATGATTTTTACCAGGGTATATTAGAGTTAATATTGTAAACAAAAAAATAAACATCAGCAGTTTGACTTGATGTTACTTTAACCATTCAATTCCTTGATTATCAGTTTCTGGATTTATTTGCAGCCAAATTTTATTGGTTACACAGACCTTTTGAAACATAGTGCCTGAACAGAATATTTCTGTTCTCTCTTCAAACAACTCTAAAAAATATCTGCTTTGAGATAGAGGGGGGGAAATAGACCAAAACCTGAAATGAATAGTCAGCTGTGGATGAATCACGGGATAATATGGACATTAGTGTTGCCCTCTGAGGGACCCCTCTAGTTACCAGTCAGACCTCAAGCCATTGATTTCTACCCTTTGAGCCCAAATTTATACCTCATTCAGGCTTAAAGTTCCTCAGCTTCTGAGTGAGATTCTGGATACAGTAGGAGGCATCACTTTACTAAAATGAAGTATGTTATACCCACCACTTTTCTCTCACCTACATGGCCAGTCATTTTGCCGGAGAGGGTGATCTGGTTAACCAAGGATGATTTGCTCTTTGGAAATCTGTGTTGGCTAGTCCTCATTACCTTCTTGTCCTTTGGGGTTTTGGAATTGTCCAGAAGACATACTTCTCAGCTGCCTTTCCTGGTTGTCATTATTTTCCATGGACAGAGGTATCACAATCACATCAGCCATCTCTGTCAGCACTCACTTCCTCCCATGGACTAAATAATTCCAGCTTGTCTAGGTCGTCCCTAAACTGATGTGCCCTCTACCTACCATCTCCTTCCCAATATGTGCTGGTACACACAGAGCAAGTTTTGTCTCTGAAGACAGAGGCAAAAAAGGACTTTAGTATTTCAGCCATTTCCATGTTTGTTACTAGACCATCTCCTCATTCATCCCCTGACATACATTTTCTCTGAACTTCCATTTCAAGCTAACATACTTGTATAATCTCTTATTGCCCTGGTCAGTTTTAGCTCCAGAGCCACCTTCTATTTTGAACATCCCAATTTTGTTCCTACACCATTTGTCCTTATGCATTGCTAAGCAATATTGTTATACTCTTCTTTCATTGACGCTCTTTGTTTACACTTCTTGTTCTCTCCTTTTTTGTGTGTTTTAGTTCATTGAGAAGTTCCTAGCTTAGCCAAGCAGGACTTATGCCAGAATTCCCATTCGTCATATACAACAGGATGGTCTGTTCCTGAGCTCTCAAAAAGATTTCTTTAAAAATTAGCCAGCTTTCCTGGCCACCTTTCCCCTTCATGGCTGTTTCCCAGGGCACTCTGCCTAGCAATTTCCTAAAAATAAAACTAAGTCTACTGCCCTGAAATCCAGAGGCCTTACCCTGCTCCTTTCCTTCCCAGCCTTCCTTCAGATCCTGAGCTCAATCACCCTGTGGATGCTGCAGCCAAAGCTGCCAACCATGACTGCATTTTCTCTAGCTCTTCACAGTTTGTGAGAAGTAGATCTGGGAGAGCATCACCTACGGTTGAGCCTCTAACATTTCTGTGTTAGGAAATTAGCACCAACACAATCTAGAGTTTTCCTGTCATGCTAACATAATGCCATGTTTTCAATATCTAGAGGGTTGAAAACCACATGAGGATGACAGCCTATAAACAGGAGACTTTTATGAATCATTTTAGAAAGCCTCATCTGCTATGTCCTCCTGGACAGGTGGTTTTTTCAGATTCATCTTCAGTATACTCTCCTCCCCTGTTCTTGACTCAGAGATGTTGTCAATGAGCATGTCCTACAGCTTTATACTGGAGCACTGGGTATTCAGACTCTTCGCAAGCCCCCCTCCTCTTCTTCCTTGTATATCCTTCCTATACAACCTTTACCTGATGTCTGTTTATAGCTAGCTTACTCTTCACTTACACAAGTTAGGCAAAACCTGCTGTATGAAATGTTGTTTCATATTTTGGAGGGAGAAGAAATCTAGGACCTTGCCTCCTTATGTTTCTGCAAATTGGGTAGATGAAGTTGTGATCTGAAAGGGGACTATACAGCTGTTCCCTGCGACATGGTTCACAAGCCCAGACAAGGCATGAACTAAGCCAGGATGAGCCACCAGACAAGCCCCAGATTCAGGTCCAGTTTTCTACCCACACCTGCATTTGCACACATGGAAAACACAGGAATGGTTAGAACAGCAATGACTTCACCTGCACCATGATACTACAGTTAAGCTGCACACATGATTGTTCAGGCTGAGGAAGGACAGAAAGAGAACTTGCTCTCAACTTCAAAGTAGTAAGCACATTCCTTTAACTCAGGAAACTCTCATAAAAATGTAAATATATCCTGTTTCCTATTGTATTCAGTAATGCCTATATACATACAGCAGTACAGTTCACAGCAATCTTTTATAGAGCTCCAGCCAAGCTAAATGCTTCTGAAGTGCTAATGAACACAATGAATCAATTCTTCATAACCCAAGTCACTGCTATGCACCCAATAAGGGGAAAGCATCCTTAGGAAAGGCTGACTATCCCCCTTCACTTGAGAAGCACCCAATAAGGGGAAAGCATCCTTTGAAAATGCTGATTACCCTCCTTCACATGGGAAGACTGCACAGCTTGTGAGTGGGAATCCAGAGCCACCTTCAAGTTAGAATTCATGTGGATTTTGTTATATGCTTGACTATTTACAAAAGGTCTTTCAGGTACAAGCAGGGAAAATGATACTTGTATTCCAGGTAATAAACTGTAAGTCAGAGTGTATGTGGATCTCCAATTTGTGACGCTGTAATCTTGAACAGTGTCTGGTTTCTAGCGCAAATAGGAATGTAACATCTTTATGGAAAAGGAAAAAATATATGTGTGAATAAGCAGACATGCCCTGAAAAAATAAGAATGATTAATGTCAATGAAAATACATTTTAGATTAATTTGAATTTATTGTGTCAGTCTTAGGGTGGATTACAACTGTGGAGAACGCATGTTTTCTGCATTTGCTATTTGCTGACAAATATTCATATTGTGACAAGAAAAATACCTTTCTGGACTACAGGGTACAGTTACAGGATACAATGTTAACAGTGCCACTGCTGATGGTCTATATCTAGCAAGGTTTGTATGGAAAAGACAGTGTTTGCAAGCAAAAATGCAAAGTCTCAACTTCTATCCCCCACAAACTTTGAACTTATTGGTCAGTTTATCCAACAGTGACAGAGATCTCACATGAAAAGCTTGCATGTGTTCATTAAAGAAATTACCTACTTTTCTAGAGAGACTCCAGTTTTGCTCCACTTTAAGGAAAGTTTGCGATGTGAGCTTGTACTTCAGGGACATCAGAAAGTGCTTGTATGAGCATCCTGAATCCCTAGGTTTAGGAAAAACTTCAGACATCTTCAGGTGGAGAGTGGAGCCAGGAGGCAAAAATTTATTAAGGGCATATTAAGAATGTCTCATTTGTGGTACATGTACATAGCAAGCCAACATCTCACATAAACGAGGCTAGATGTGCTGCACAGATGTTGGATGGTCTGATTTTGCTACACACATGCTTTGCAGTTGCTGTGTGCACATGAAGCATAATATGTGTGTGGTAGACACTGAACTTCAGCTACAGGGACCTGGGAAAAAAGCCTCCATGAGTTACAGTAATTTCAATTGTTCACAGAACTGCTTATTTTCTTGCACAAAACTGTTTCTCTTGATACTGTTAATCTTGCAAGGCCAGCAGGAGGATCACTTACTCCCTTTAAACACTCTGAAGCTCTGTAGTGCATAATTCTCATAGCTTCCCAGTTGACTCCTGCCTTTTGAGTGGGATCACTTAGCACCACAAACTTGCCTGCTACAAACATCACTCAATGCTGTCGAAGGAGTTCAAGGCAATGTAGATCTAAGTCCTGGATGGTGGGTGGTCTTCTTCAATTCTGGGCTTTCTGCAGCTCCAGTAGTATTTGAAGCAAAGTAAATTATTGTTCATGTGTTTGGTTGCCTCTTTGAGAAAGTAAGCATAGCTTTCAGGTTACCTCCCTGGAAATAAGCAGAGCAGCACTGTTTGCAGCACTTCTGTGTCTTGCTCTGATAGAAGCTGGTGAGCCACCCAGATGATTTAATCTTGGTGACAAATATCCTTGGAGAGAGTAGTTCAGTATAGTTTGATGCAGCAGGCATTTGCTAGAAATGGCATTATCAGAGAGCTTCATGCTTCTGCTCATTTACCAAACCAAAAGTCAAGCAGATTCTTATCAGGGCCATTTTTGACCAGGAGGGGAACAACTCATTTCAACTATTTGCAATCTGAATGAGCTTTTGAAGGAGTAGCAAGTTTATTTTTAGGTTCTACAAAAATATCAGTTACTGATTCCAAATTTCCCTCTGTTTCAAACTGATACCTTTTGTTTTCTATTTTAAGCTCATGCAAGTAGAGCCAAAGTCAGCTCTCACATAATTCAAGCATCCTGGCCTGTCTGCTGGGATGAGCAGTGGGTCTATACTCCAAGAGCAGCATCTGATAGCTAATTCTAGATCCTATTTTTGGGAGCACTACAGAAGGTACGCTGATTAATACTGTCTATCTGCCATGGGCTCGGGCTATGCCCAGGCTTACCGTACCTTATTTTGGAGTGAAGCTCCTGAAAAATCTTTTCCTGCTTACTCGATCCTCCACACGCAGGAAATAAGCAATAGTTCCTCTCCTCTGTCTCTTGGCCAAATGAAACCTGCAGTGCATGGTTTGTAGCATCAGCAATGTTGGCCACAGTACATTTGCTGCCTTTCCTCTCAAGAATGGGTTAGTCCATAGATCCTCCACTGATATTATAGCTGAAATTAGATGAGGGAGATAGCTCTGGAAGCAGCGCAGCTTTTCATATAGTAGAGAGAATGGCAAACATTCATTTTGACAGCCAAAACCACTGCTTATTACCTAACGTGAAGGGAGTCAGAACAGCAGCTTTACTCTGAATCTGACTGCCACAGCAAGAAAAAAAGCCCTTTTTTTTTTTTACAACTAAAAATATTCACTCTTTCCTAAAATGATTGTTAGTACTGCTATTGGAAGTGCATTGTATGTTATATATGAACGTGGTGTTTACAGTCAGTTCCTAAACATCTTTTTAATTTCACTCCCACTAACAGTCAACAGAACTAAACAAGATCTGATCAAGACCATAATAGCACACTCATTAATAGAACAGGAGTCTATTTGGGAAATGTAAAACATCTGAGATTTCTCAATTGTCTTGAAAAATTGGAACATAGTGTGTTTTTTTGTTGACATTCGTTATGCTTCTCGTGAACAAATAGGCTGGAAGGATACTAACAGGAAATTCTGTTCACAAGATAAGCAGCTGTTAGCCCCCAAAGCTTCAGAAGTTCATAAGGGCCAAAAGAAATGTCTTTCTGTGTCTGATTTAATGAATAGTCAGCATTCCACACCAGCCAAAGGAAATGCTTTGGGGCAGTTTTTACAGATGCAATCAAATCTTGTGTTTGTGTGAAGAAGGACAGAGCTTGCCATTTGTTTGTGAAACAACAGTTTCAAAGGTTATGCTTTCACCACAAAAATCTTGAACTGTTGTCATTCCAAAATGCTTGAGAACCAACCTATTTTGTAACTTACTGTTTAATTTCTGGAAAGAGCGTTGGTACAGAATATGTCATTGTTTTAGATTGGAAATCCTCATGACTTTAATGCACATTTCTTGAAAAGTGTTCTGGTCTGGCTCATAATCATCTACAAAACAGCTAACAGAGAAAGACTATAGTCTTTTGGCCTTCTGTTTGTGGCTTACAGATGCTACTGCTTTTCAGGTCAACACACAAAGGAAAGAGCGACAAAAGCACGTCAGCAGTATATCATATATCCATTAATAAGATCATAAAATAGGTATGTCTTCATCTTCAGCTGATGTTGGTGGCATAACCTCACTTACAACTGCTATGTTAATTTATATCAGCCAAAGATGAGGACCTAGTGAGTCACTGGTAATTCTGGGAAAATTCCATGCTTCCTCTGAAATGTTTGTTCTTGGAAATGTGGTGTTGGATTTTTGTATAAAGCATGTTGAAGTACTATCTTTCACAGCAAGTAAGTAGTAAATTTAACTTTATACATTATGGTTTCATATGAAAACATGAAAATAAAAATTAAAATGGAACAAGTTATTACGGGTTCTATATGATCTATTTGTAGAAGGGTGGTGAAACTTTAGAACCCTGAATTCCTTCCAATGGAAAAAGCAAGCTGTAAGGAGCTTGGCATTCATGAAATCTTAATCCAAAAGGGTCAGAGAAGTAGTAAGCCATGCTCCTTTCCAGGAGATTGACATAATTACTTCAAATCCTCCAAAAGCCTAGCGACAGAAAACATGACAGGCCTTCAATCCAGCTGCTCTTAAGTTGTCTTCAACATATAAGGATCCAACTTATAATATTTATGTTCTTCTAAACTTTGGTAGACATCTGAAGTTTGGCTCCTTTTCTGTATGTTCACTTCCCAGTCTATGATAGAATGAAGTTTAACTTGTGGTGTACAAGAAACGTGTATTTAGATGCCACTATGACCAAAACAGTGTTACTGTGCATATGGAGTTCTCATTAAGCATAGGGTAGATTTATTTTCTCAAGAAAATTCAATGGTCTTAACTGCAATTATATACAAGCTTTATGTTATTCAGTTTCAGAGTAATGAAGTATAGCAGGAAACAGGCTAGACAAGACAGAGTATGTATAAAATCCAGCTCTAATTGCTTGCACAAACATTATCCTTGATAAGCTAAGAATCTCCTCAAGCATTATGGAACAATGGAGCAGAGGACCACACAGCTGCCCTGATCATGTTGCATATATTGACCAGGGCTCGTTTTGCATTCAAACTTCTTCTGGGCCATGGGAATTCTTCTGACATGCACTTGAGTATTCGGTTACCTTGGACCACAACAGATCAAGTAGGCCTAAACATTTCCTCTGATTTCCCTATCATTAATTCATCTGCAGAAGCTACAGGTGTAACTGACATTGGAAATGACCCTGGGAAATGGGAATAAACAATTTTTCACGAACATCCTGGTCTCAACATGCAAATGATGATTTTCTTTTTTTTCTGTATCTAGTATGTTGTTTTCTTGGTAATGCCTGAAGTGCACACAAGTAGAAACAAGTTGTGACATTTATATACGTTGATTCCTGTCCTCACATTTAAAAATATATTTTCATATAGCTTCATTTATAGTTTTATTTTCTTTTTCTGTTTGGTTTTTTTTTTGTTGTTGTTGTTGGTTCAGTTTGGTTTCATTTGGTTTGGGGTTTTTTATAAAATCCTTTTCTGAAAGGGAAATTGATGTTTCGGTTTTGGTTGAGCTTGAAAGAAGTGTTTTGCTGCAAAACATGTACATGTGCATTTCATTAATGTGTATTTGTATAGAAAAGAAATTTGTATAAAATTTCACTAATTAAAAGTCACTGCAACATTTCAGAAATATATTTAAACATATCATCTACCAGGAACTTGAGTTTTCCCCAGATCGCAATCTAAATTAACCATCTATATTTTTGAATGAGCACACTTCAACACTGAACTGCTGCAGTAGGTCATACCTCACTGAGATTGGACAGAAATTTTTTCATCCCTTTTTTCCTGACCTGGGCATTTGTGTTGCTTTCACCATTTTCTTCAGGGGTAGTACTTGGGTAAACTGAAGTTCCTGCCTCCGGTTGCTAAAAACAGCCCTCTGGATTTAGCTAAATGCTAGCACATGGTACATTTTTACAGAAATCTCACTGAATTAAGTCAGTAGAGTCTAATGCTTTTATTTATAACACCATTTTCACTTGTGTCTATGGTAAAAAGTGCTGAAGGGTTTTGTTTGTATTAGCTGAAAGAATAAACTTCCCAAAGGCTCCCATGGAAGGGGTGAGAATCCCATTTTATTTAATGGGAAAATCCACCCCAGTCTGTCTCTGGGAGCCAAACAGAAAACTGAGCATATTGCACTTTGCTGAGCTACTGTCTCGGGCTGCCTGCCAGTACTGCTTCAGAAAATGCTCAAGTTCAGCTTTCCAAGCTGTCCTTCAAACTCATACAGACAGCTGCCAAGAAGCCTTTTTAAGCAACAGCGAGTCTGAGGCTTACGGAGGCAGAAGGGGAAGGCAGCTGGTTTTAGTTATCAGAGAGAATTTATGTATCACCAGGTATTCCCTGCTAGGGGTGGAGAGACCAACCGCCCTAGAAACAGGGGGCAGCAGCTTTTGTGGAGATACATTAGTGCTTGCTTTGCTGTCTCTTGCATATTTACCTCTGCTCGTGCTGCCTTCTTTCTTCAGACAGGGAATGCAGAATATTTGTGAAGTAGCACACGTCAGCCTCCACTGAAACACTCACAGACAAGGCAGTTTTCCCACCCCTTCAGTTATTTCTTATCAAAAATGGGTCTGGTATTTTGTAAGGTAAATTTTCACTTCAGTGTGGCATCCAACACTCCACAGACACTCCAACATCCTCAATTCTCCTTTCTCAGCAGACCCTGGTAGATACAGTTAGCTAGATGATACCATTTCCTTCAGCTCATGAATCGTATAAACTTTCTGCATCTGCTCGTTAAGTTAACCGCCTCAAAAGTTTTCATTTTCCTCTTCCCTTCAGCAATTGGTTACAGACAAGCAAAACACACTCTGATGTTTTGATGTTTGCAGGCTACTTCCCCTTGCAACTCTGAAAACTCCTTCCCACGTTACCTATACAAATATGTGGTGTTCATTCATCTGGAATTAGAATAGGAAAGCAATTGAAGCTGTGACGCTCTTTGTGATGTAGTTAGAATTATGGAGTTAGAAATCCAGCTGCTCTCCTTCCTCCCTATCCCTTTTCCCATTGCTTGTGATTCAAATTCCTTTTGGCCTCAGTTTTCCACACTTGACCTCAACCCAAAAGTGACTACATTGGCCGTCTGAGTAAAATCTGTTGAGCTATTTTTGAATGATTCAAAGTGTGAAAAAACACTACCATATGCTCTGACCAAATATAAACAAACAGAGGGGAAATTTAGAGCCTTTCTTTTGGTTTGGGTTGTTTTGGTTTTTTTCTGTAGAGGTCACTGAAGAAAGTTTCTCAAGTCTTTTCAGCTTTATGCAGAAGTTTAGAATGGGAAATGTTAGCACCCAGTGTAAAGTAGCAGTTCCCTAACTTTTCCCTGTTTCTATTGCAGAACTCCGAAATTTTACCCGTAAGTGCCTGTGGGCGCACGCGTAAAGGGCATCGTTCAATATGTGCTGCCTGTGCTGAGAGCAGCAGAATTTCAGTTTCCCCTCTGCTTGACGAAAATTCACCACTATGTTAAAAAGGGAAACCTAAAGCAATGCGTTGTTTTCTGTTCCAAGTGAACTTTGTTCATCCAAACAAAGTGTCTGAAGGGAAGACAGAGCAAGGACGCAACCTGGCAAGGCCTCCCTCTCAAAGCCTCTCTAGAGCTGTAGCCTGGAGATCCAGAAGAGGTGCACGGCTACTAAAGAAAAGCAAAAGTCATATGTATTTTCAAAAAAAAAAAAAAAAGGTTAAAAGCTCAGCCTGAAGAACTGCATGCTTATTGGTTTCACTTTGATGGCCCCTGGGGAGGTAAATAAGCATGGATTTTCCAAGGGTAAATTATGCCTGACCCCCCTCATTGCCTCCTGTGTTCAGGCTCTCAGTCTCAGGACAAAGGCAGAGCATCACATGTCATTTATCTTGACTTCAGCAAGGCTTTCAACACAGTCTTAGACAATATTCTTGTATCCAAATTATGACATTACAGTTTGGATGAATGGATGGATGGACAGATGGACAGACGAACATACATCTGAAAACTCATTCACTAGGCCCAGAAGGGTAGGGGTTAATGGGTCATACTTTACCTGTAAACCAGTAACAAATGGAGGGACGTAGAGCTTTCCTGCCACTTGTCCTGCTTAACAACTTTATCGATGACCTGATTGCACTTTCATCCCATTTTTAAATGACACCAAACTGGGGGAAAATTGTTGACACATTCAGGGCTGGAAAGGCCAGGGCTGCCATCCATAGGAACCTAGACAGGTTGGAGCAACAGGCCATCAGAAACGAGTTAAATTCACCAAGGACAAACAGCAAGTGCTGCCCCTGGGCAGGAAGCTCTGGTGCAAAGACTCAGATGGGTCTCTGCCTGTCTGTGAGCATCTCTGTGGGAAGGGTCCTGTGGGCCTTGTCAGGCAAAGGCTGGCAGCAGTGTGCCCTGGCTGCAGGGGTGGCCAAGAGCACCCTGGGAGGTATTCACATGAGCACAGCCAGGACATCAAGGAAAGGGTTTATCCTCTTCTACTCAGCATGACCTAGACCACGTCTTAAATATTCACCCTGTTTTGGCTTCCAAGTACAAGAATGGCATTAACAAACTGGAGCAAGTTCAATGGAGGGCCCCAAGCTGCTGAGGGCTTGGAGCACTTGCCTTGTGGGGGAAACTGAGGGACCAAGACTTGTTCAGTCTGGAGAAGAGACAGCTTCATGGGGACCTATCAGTAGCCTACCTGTACCTGCAAGGAAGTCATTGCAGAAATGGTGATAGGTTCTTCACAGCAGAGCATGGCAGGAGATGATACAATGGGCATAAGCAGAAACAAGAGAGGTTCAGGCTGGAAAAAGGACTGGAATAAGGAAAAAAATACTTTTTCTTCACTCTGAGAACAGTCAAGTACTGGTACAGGTTGACCAGAGAGGCTTCCCAGAGATGTTCTTCATCCCTGGAGAGTTTGAAGACCAATCTGGATAAAGCCCTGTACAACTTGGTGTGATCTCACAGATGAATGTGCTTTTAATAGAAGATTGGAAAAGAGACCTCCTGAGGTCCCCACAGCCTGAAATATCCTATGATCTTGTGTTGTATTCAAGAGTAAGCACAGCTTGTTCTCACAGCTCTGCTGGTGCAAATAAGCAGTGTAGCCTGAGGGTACCAGTACTGTGGCCAATATGGTGTCCGGAGGCAGAGAAAGAAGCCATGAAAGCACACTGTCTATGGGGTGGCAAGCGTTCCCCACCTGCCTACTTGCCTTTCTCTATAGTCCTTGCTACATTCCCACATGCATGGTTTGGAATATTTGACACATAGTGCTTTTATGTGTCAAAAGCATTAAAGAAAAAGATTTCATAATCCACTGTCAAGCCCTGTTAATTCCCTACGTGTAAAAGTAGGATTTTTGAACCTGGGGAAAAGAGTGTTGGTATTCATTTCAAGAAGAGGAATTTAAGCCAGAATTGCTATTATTTCTAAGATGTTTTCCCCCAAGATCAAAAAGTGACAGCCTTCTTTGGCCCAAAGCAGACTCAATCACATTCAGTGATACAAATCTCTTTTTTTTTTTTTTTTTTCCTAGAGTCAGCAGTAACCAAATTAGTCTAAGAAATAATTTGGGACTTCTTTTGTATAAAAAACTAAGTATCACAGAACATGAGGGCCACTGTTATTCTTACTTCAATACAAGGAGTTTTAATATGTGAGCAAATCATAATTTTCCAGGCTCATTCAGAAGCTCAGTGAAGTAATTGAGTTTTCTCATTCACTGCCAGCTGGCACTGAATCAGACTTAATATGCAGCAGTGGGAGTAAGACTGGCAGGTCTGAGACATATTTAAGTCATGACAATAGATCAGCTTGTATTAGAGGAGTAGTGGATATGGTTGTAAAGATTAGTTCCCAGATATATGAAGTTGAAGGGATAATGAGAGTGTAATAATGAAGGACTGTGAAAGCACAAAAGGAGAGCAAAGTTGCGGGACAAGTGAGTGAATTCTGATATCAGAATAGGTCAGACAGTTTGTGCTGGAATTTTATGTGGATGAATGTCTGGAAACAGCATTGGAAGAAAGCTGCGATCTCAAGGTAGTGGGATAAGACCTTTTTCAATAACTTGAGTACAAAACTGAAGACTAAGTTATAATTTAGATGGCTAGCAAGGAACAGTAAGCACTTAAGTACTTAGAAGTAGTGTAGGATCAATGGTTTCATCTTCAAAATGAGGTTTACAAAAAAAATTTTTCAGTAAGAGATGTACTTGCAACTAGAAGTAACAAAACCTTTGATGAAACACACCTAACATGAAGCCATATACACGATGTAGTAAGTTTTACTACTCTCGTGCAGTCCAAAACATTATTGAGGCATAATGGTGGTATGTGATGTAACAATTAGGTGTTGTTAATCTCACCTACTTTTCCTTAACCCAAGAACATCATCAGACAGTTAATAGAATGATAAAGTCTCTGTAGCTGCCATAACAATTTGGTTTTTCTTATTTCTTTTTGAGTTATTCCATACTTAACACAAGACTTTCTTATGATAAAATGAAGAAAAGTGGAAAAAATTTTATCTGAATACACCAGCAGATGAAAAATATGTTTGAATTTTGAATTTGTCAGTATTAAAAGAGGTTTGCTCTTAAATGAACTTACCTTGGCATACAGATCCTCCTCAATACACAAGTCATGGTGTATTAACAATGAATACAAAGCAGCAAGAAACAACTGAAAGAACAAAACCCTGATAAGTAGGATCATATTACTTTGGAGTGTGCTGTTGCCAGATCTGTTTGGATGGAATTGTGTTTGAAAATGGAAATTTGACTTGGAAAGTGAGACCTACATATGTAAGTCTGAAACCTATGAGTAGGAATAAGAAGAGTAAATTTGGTCTGTTTAGACAATTGAAGTCTACAGAACTTAATCTCTGTCACACATAAATGAACTCTGGCGTAACAAGACTTGGAAACAAAATTACAGTAAGAGTAATTGGATATATTTTGTTTAGTTTCAGAATTCATACTGATCATTTTCTAATGTTCCTGACCCTGATTTTGTTATGTTTTCTTCAGGTTCATAGCACTGGAATGAGACTGAGGTAGGAAAAGCTCAGCAGAAAATCAGTTTCACCGGAAATCATCTAAAAATAGTCACTGAACTTGAAGGACTTATCTCCAAAAGGGAATAATGAGGGAATGAATGCTGCAGAGCTCTTGTCCTTTAATGCTTTGCTTGCTTTAAAGAATTTACTTATCACTCATGATGAAATGTGATATTAAAACTAAAATGATGTCTCCAGAGTATAAAGCCTTAAAATATTTACTGGTAAGAAAAAATAGAACTAAGGTTAGATTTTTGAAAGAAAAATGGCAAGTATTTTGAAAAAGAAGGAAATACTTTTTGGACATTACTGGAACCTACAACATTCCATTTAGTTTTTGATAAGGCTTTTCTGTGCCTTCTTATAGAGTGAGTATCAATAGACCCAGTCCATAAATAGGTATGGTTGATGAATGGATCTCCTGTACAAATGTGGTAAGGGGAAGGATGACTTCTCACCTCATCTGAAGATAGCATTCCCCAAAAGCTTAAGTACCCGCCTTTTAAATTGCTGATGTCCCTTTGCTGTCCCCAGTTTTTCCCACATGCAAAATTTAATTTTGTCCCGATACAGAAGGCTGAAACAGTCGCCATCTTGTTCACTATGAAGGAACAGTAGCACTCAATTCTGACTGATGTATTCAAGGTGGTCTTCAGTACAGTCTGTGGGTGAGTGATTACAAACTGGGATTTGAGCTTTCAGTGACACTGCTGGTTTGCCTGCAGGTTCTTCAGTTAAGTGATGTGTCTGTGTTTGAGACCCAAGGTCATTATCACTGAGCTGATCTTAGGCCTGTGCTCCTCAGGCCCTCTTCTTGTCACGCCAAAGTTTCTAGATGCAGAGACAAAAACACAGAAATGCTCAGCCAGGTAAGTGTGAAGGTCATCTCGGGGCAATGTAGATAAAGCCATTTTATATATGAAGGAGTGCCTATCTACATCCTTAATCACATGTTGATTTACTTCGGGTGGTTCCATTAAGTAAATACAAACATAATGTAGATTTGGCAGCAAGTAGGTACATAAATTTGAAGGCCATCAAATGAAAGGAGAATTTAGTACTGAATAAGTGTTTTCCTAGAAAACAGGTTTACTTGTCTATAAGTGTCCTGGGTGCCAAAAGCTCATTTGTAAAAGACGAATGACTCCACAGGAAAACGGAAGGACTGTGCAGGCCATGCACTTCCCTTAAGCTATTACAGTGAATGGCTCAAATGGCTTGTTAGTTTAAGAGACTTCCAGCAGGAACTATAACACTCTGTATACTGTTTATGTTTTAAGAAAACATGGACTATGTTGATCTACAGCTCTCTAGGTTTCTCCTTTAAACAAAAACACAGAGTCCAGATGAATTCCATGGAAGGGAAAAAAAACCCACCACCAACCCCCCCCCCCCAAAATTCAGCAGAAAGTGCTATGAATAGAATTAGATAACATTATAGTCAGGTAAGTAACAGCAGTTAGTTTCCCAGTTTCACCATCTGCTTCTTAACTTCACTCCCTATGTGCAAAGCCAAAAATTTTAGAAGGGCAGAGGGTCACCATTACTTCAGATAATTGGTATTTTAAATATGTTAGAAATACCATGAGTGCTGTCAGGAAGCCATTAGCTGCAGACAAGGAAGCAAAATTTGTCTTCTTAGATTTATAATGAAAAATCCGTGCCTTACACTAAACCCCTACAAAGAAAGAGTCTTTAGAGAGCAATTCAGGTCCTCAAATTTTCACATTTTCATCAGAATTTTCCACTGTCTTCTGTATCTGAAATAGCTGTTTGTACAAGAGAATTCATAACCAACAGGAATAGGGTTCATACTTTTCAAACTCTGTCTTCATACTTCTCAGAACAAACGAACTTAAATGTCTACTTTTGAATGGCATTTGCATTGGAGCATTCCTTTGTGTGTGTTACTTGTGTTAATCCTGTCATTTCCCCACATAGTAGCACAAGATATTGCTTTAGGTTCATGAGCACAAAGGCACTTCTTCAAATTTGTCTAATCGTTAAGGGACAATCTTAAAACCTTCAGCTACTGTATCACAAAGTGCAATGACTCAGCCTCTGAAGTAGAATATGCTGCACCTAGATACTTTTCCATAGACGGTTTAAAATTAAAAAGAAAATAAAGCTAAGCCTTTCAACATGCAGTGCAACCTAAAGCCTGGTGTTCTAGTCCAGGTGAGGAGGAGAAGCATGCACAAAGGTCCACACATAGAGCGTATCAGCAGGTCTTTTTTAAAAAATAAACTTCTCCATGTAGGCACTTCTGGATGACATCTAGGATAGCCTGACTGAAGAAAGCAGGAATTCCTGCACCCATTTAGTCTGAAGTGAAAGTTTTGCACACATGAATGAAACTTGTTGCTTTTCCACCATGCCATATCTATTTTTATTTTTTTTTACTCTGGGGAGATCACATCAACTTCAGCTGAGGGGGGAGAATCTAGCAGCATGATTTTTTTAAAATTCAACATAGTTTCTGCTAGTCCATTTTTAATTCACTGCTGTGTTCATCAAAATGGTACTTATTAGGTAAACTTCATTCAGCCAATATAATTAATTTGAATTAATATTGCTTGGACAGTTCTTAGAAATGTGATATTAGTGTTGGCGAGTTTCCCCCATTGTCTGCCGTGTTCTCTAAAATTATGCCAAGCCACAAGCTAGGTCATCACTGCTTTTATAGACTTAAGTAAATCTCACTAGCAATAGTATGCTTTTGGCAATTTTAGAGTTGCTATTTTAAAGCTCCTTTGCCTGGAGCTATCTAGTCTCAGGGGTTACAAAAGGAATCCTAGACTTTCCAATATAGTATCCCAGACAAGGATGTGCCCTGAATTTTCAGTAATTGAGAATAGCCATAGGATTAGGCCATCATTTGATACTGTGTTTGGATAAGACCCTCAATTTAGATGTTATTCATATCAGATGTTTATTTTAAAGTGAAGCATATTCAGGGTTTTAGTAGCTCAAGCCAGAAGCCACATCAGCTTTCTCCAAGCTATACATAGCCACCATCTGGCACAGCTGCATCAGTGCAAACCCCCAAGGTTACAAACTGTGGCTCTCTGTGGCACCAGTGGAGCTTAGTGTGGTTTCGAGCAGGTGTGAAGTCAACTCGAGCTGCAGCTGGGTCACTGCAGGTCTAGCACTAGAGCAGATCACAGGTTGCCCGTATTGAACGTATGACATGGAGGTTAGCACCAGCTGAAGATCAGGCATTTGCTCTTTGTTTATCTGCATTTATCTAAATTACGGACTGTAAATGGGCTGGCATCTTATTTAAATGAGACTACTGGGTGCATTTTCTAGCATTCATAATGCTGAGTCTGCTTACTCAGGAGCAGGGGTTTGCCAATCAGGTTTCTAGAGAAACAGTGTATGTGAACCATGTTGCAAGAAAATTAGTAAGGAAAATTAGCCTCATGTAGATGAAAGTATTTCAAGCTGGGCAACTTAATAAGTATTCATTAGTTGTACTCACTGTTCACCTACAAGTACACTTTGTATACTATCAATATATATACATATATATACACATATCAATATATACTATACAAAGTATATTGTCTGAATCTTTTAGATGAGGTGTTGATACTTGAAATGCCCAGAGCTTCACCTTTTAGGGTAGCCTTTAGACTGCTATCCAATACATCCAGCTGCAGCTCTGACTTTAGTAAGCTATGCCAAATATTTTATGCAACAAATAAGGATGAACTGTAGATGCAAAATACACAGAAGTCCCCACTTAACTACCATTATACTTGTTTGCACAAACCATGATGGACTGTCCTTGAAAAACTGTACATAGCCTCCTTCACACGTGGCAGCAACTTCCAGCCAAACCCTACAAAACAATGACTTAATTGGGCTATTAGGTAGACAGCCTGCATGACCATATTTACCACATATTCTTACTCTGTTTGTAAGGATAACTAATTAGAAGCAGCTCATCCAAACATACTAGAAAACAGCTTAACACAACACCTGCTGTGCATAGCTTGTGTGCTGCATACACAAACAGTGCAGAATTGCACAATGCAGAAAGCCAGCGAATGGCTAATGACTGACCCAGTATTTGCAGAAAAAAAGGAGCTTTCAGATACACTTAGGAAAGTGGAAGTTAACAATTTTGAAACTCTCTATTTTATACTGGAAACAAAATAGTAGTTTGCTGTTTGATTTAATTATGCTCTGCATTGTGATGTAAAACTGAAACAAAGGAATAAGAGGGAGAACTTTGAGATATCCTTAGAGAAACATTTGTAAGGGGCCACCCTCATGGTTGCCAGGACAGAAAATGCTGTTAACTATTCTGCAGGGTTACACCAAAGGTACAACCAGCCTAACAGCTAATACCTAGGAAGGAGTGTTGCAGAGCACTCACACTGTGATACGTTCCCAGAATACTTTGCCAGCTTTTAGCATTTTGCAGTTTGTTGGCTTACGGAGGCAGATGTACACAGGCTTGATGGATACTCTTCTACGAGTGCTTGGTTGCTTTTTTGATGCACAGTATCAGTATCCCTTGGGAAGGGATTTCTTGCAACAGTTTAACTTTACATTGGATGAAGAACTACTTCCTTTTCCTTTTATTTGGAACCTCCCTACTTTTAATTTGGCACGATTCTTCTCTTGGAAGAACTGTCAAACGGTCATTTCCCCCCTACCATCTCCAGGCCACTTGTGTTTTTGTAACACTCATTCATATCTCTCTTCATTTATCTCTTTCCCAAACAGAAGAGTACTGATAGTAGGGAAGCTCTTCCATACCTTGCTGGCTTTCACTAGACCTCTTCTAGGTTTTTTTATCCTTTTTGAATTGACAGAGGAGAATGGCACACTATATTCATGATGGGGGTGTGCCATGGAAGCTTTCAATGATGTACTAAGATTGGTTGTCTTCTATATCTTTTGTAATAACTCTCAACACTATCCTTGCTTTCTGATTGCTATTGGGCTGATGTGTCCACACATTAATGACTAAATTTTCATCTACGAGTTATAATAGTTTATTCAGAACCCATCAGTTAATATTTAAATTGGGAATGCATATTTTCATGAACACCACTTAATATTGATCTACAACTGAATTACATCCATCATTTGAAATTACAGTTACTCAGTCTAGTAAGGGCTACATGCAATTCATTCTTCTCTTGTATAAACTGATATTAATTGGAAGACTTTCTCACCTTGCTGCTCATGCCCTTCCAGTTTTTTTTATGACTGTGGTGAACAGCAGATCTCATCACATCAGCCTTATCACATTTCACTGTAACATGCTGATGATGTCTTCCCTCCACAGCTAAAATTAACCATTTTATCCTACTCTCATATATTAACTATTATCTACGGAATGATCATCTCTTTTATGCAAAGGCTGATACACTTCCTTAAGAGCTTTCTGGAAATCCAGAAAGACTAAATCAGCCACATACTTGACTGCACCTTCAAAAACTTCTGAGAGGTTTATGAGGTGTGATTTCCTTTACAAAAAACCTCAACATGTTGATCCTCTGAAATGTGTCATTTATCCATAAGTGCACTGCTTCTTCTGCTGGTTCTATGACTAATCTCTGCAGGAGCAACAGGCTTACTGATCAAGTTTCCTGAATCCCCCCTGGAATGCTTTTTAGCAAAAGCATCAAGGAAGTTTCTCCAGATAATTTTAACACGTTAGGAAAAATTTGCAAGCTGTCCAGAAGAAATTAAGATATTTGTAGTTTTCTTGTTGAAATTTTCTACAATTTTATTCAGGAAAACAATAAACTAGTGTGTAAAGTCTTCTGCATTATCCTTCATTAATTCAGAGTAGTATTATAAGCAGAAGCAAAAAAATGAAGAAAAAAATGATAGAAAAGATATTCTATGATTCTATGAAAGACCCTCAGAAGTCAACACATAGTTCCAGGGAGTCTGTATTTATTTATAATGATGATTACAGTCACATTGGATGGATATGTTCATTCAGAATCAGTATTTTCTAAACAGGTATATCAACCGGGGACAATAACTCCTGCATTATTTGACTTTCTCACTGTAAGAAAGAAAATGCTTGTGCACATGGGGATCCTGTGATGCCCCTGAGCCAAGGAGGGGATGCAAAGCACCATAAAGCAGTAATTGACTCATAAAGGAGATATTTTTTCATCTTGTATTACAAATATAAGACTAGAAAACAAAATAATGACAACAGATTATCAGAGGTCACAAGATCCCAGCATCCCTGGTCAGGTGATATTTCAGATGCTTCAGTACCCTGTGAATTGGGCTTTGTGAACATTTGCAAAAATGCTGACCAAACACTGTAAGAGATTTTCTGGGCTCCCTTGTTGTAAAAAGAGGATTATTAGGTGCCTATGCTTTTTAAAAAGCATAGTCACACGGAGATCCTCTTCATTACTTAAATATTTCAATTAGAATATTAGTTGTTGACACTGACAAACTGGAAATACTGCAACATAAAATGACATTTTATATTATCTCAGATTCACCAGTGCAAACCAATGAAGTGTGACCATAATTTGAAAAGAGAGCTTTATGTTTTTAAATTTGCATTCATTGGAATACTGCTGCAAAAATGAACGTCAAGTGACTTCAGTGCTGCAAGGGCAGTTGATCAGTGGAACATGACTACATAACCTGAGAGTAACTAACTCTCACCTTTCAGTAGGATTTACAGTGGGGAATGGAAGCTTTAATCTTGCCAAGGTGTTTGTTGTACTCCCCTGATATGCTGGAAAAATGAATATCTGTCGTTGTTGTTCTGGGAACGAATATGGTCAGGGACAAACTGCCAAATGTAAAAGGATTTCCAGGCAATCTAAATATATCACCTCACCAGCCAGAAGTAACCATTACTGTTATCCAGAAGTAACCATTACTGTTATCTACAGGTCACCTAAGCTTCCGACTCTGAAACAAGCCTATGCATATTCATCTCCAAAACTACAGTGAAAAATGTCAGAAGTAAAAAAAAAAATATTTACTTGTGGTGATTTTCTGAAGTATGGTTTAAAATCTTCCTGAAGGATCTGAGAGCAACTGTGGAGTTATTGCCAAAGAGAAGTAGATGCTACGCACTCCAGGTTTACACTGCAAGAACTTCTCTTACTTTGTGTGTGGCCACAGTTCAACTAATGCTCATAAAGCATCTCTTTGGACAAGCAAATGGAAAATGAATCTGCCAAATTCTATTAAATGAAAAGACGCGTCTTCCTGCTCAGTGAGTCTCTGAGTCACAAAATGCTGGAGGCTGGGAAAGCATTTAGAAGAAATGTCATTACATAATGGCCCCACTCTTGCGCTCCCCCTGTGTCTGCTGTGAGCTATTGGTTTTCCCTTAAGCACGGGAACCAGTTCCCCCAGAATACAAATGAGAGTAGAGACATACAAGAGGGAGAAATAGTGACAGCAAGCTCAGGAAAAATCACAAGTGATCCCGCAGGAGATAAGTGGAAAAAGGATGGCGTGAAGGATTAAAGAATCAAAAATGCAAAATAGCCAGAGGAGATGCTTAGCTGAGGTCTCCAACAGTGCCCATTGTTCCATAAAATGTCTGAAGAACCAGTGGATGCTGCCAGAGTGCTTTACTTGCAGACATGAAAGGACAAGGGAACAGAACTAGAATCTGCAGTTGCTGAGGTCTTCCTTTGTCACGCTGAATTTTTCCACTGCGATGGGTGGTTGGCTGGGTCAGGACAGGAGGAACATGGAGAAGGATATCTTGGGACATGGCAGGCATGAGTACAGGGCAGGTGTCAAAAAAATGAGAGGGACAAGTGCAGCCAAAACTTTATCAATAGGGTTTGGAGTCAGAGGAAAGCCTGGAGCACTCAATGCACCTTAGAGTAGGATATCCCCTCTGCCCTTACAATGCTATGAATCGAGCAGCACAGCCACACCTGGCACTCTACAGTCGAGTTTTCAACTTAGGCTTAGGCCCCTGTTAAGCAGTTCTTTGATCTCAACCAGAGTGGCTGTTCTTATATTTACTAGCTAATACTTCCCCTGGCAAAGATATGAAGATCATGGTCTGAATGCTAATTCTCAAAAAATTAATCTAATTCTCAAAAAAGTTACTCCTATGCAAGCAATGCTTCCAAAATCCACACTCAGGATGCTATCACTGCACTGCACTGGATTGCACACTTCACAGCTCCAATTTTTCCCACAACCTCCAGCTCTCGTAAATTCAGCTAGAGATGCGTGCATGTTACTACATAGTAATACCAAAGTTCAAAAAGGGCGAGGAATTATTTTTTCACTGACTTTTTTCAGAGAAAAGTGAGACATGTTCAGTTTTGCATGAAGCATTACATACTACAACTCTTTGATCTGTAGAAAAACATACATCAAGCATACATCCTATGTTTGTATTTGGTGTCTAGCACACCAAATCACAAATCAAAAAATGAGAGGCTTTTGTTTAATAATCTTGAAAATTTGTCCAAGATAAAGTTCTGTAGTATATAGTGCCTTTTCCAGTCACAGAAGACAGAAGGAAATTTTTCTGAAAGCACTTGGTTACAGTGAATTAAGAAATGCAGAGGGTATATTCCTGGTATATAAATTGTGACATATGGGGTATGAGATATATATTTCTGGTAGCTGTAAAGCTTGAGCATCCAGTTAAAATTATTTATATTAAAATTCTCACTGTAATGATATTCCTGTGTGTCTCAGGTATTGGGAAGGTTGTTTCATTAAAACTTGTAGAGCACACCCGGATTTCTTGACAGAAAAAAATCAAAACAGTAGGTCATATTTTACCCTAGTTCTTTCCTATTGAACATGACACCAAGAGATCAAAATACATTTTACTATACTATAGAGCTTTCTCTTCCTTATTTGAAAGTGGCAGTACTACCATGATTTATTTTTAGAAACAAGGCTGCATTTGCTTTAGCTTTGTCCATTTAGCCTTCTTCGTTCTGACAGCATCTCTCCTGGATTCATCCCCTTTTTGGTGAGTATGCATCTGCATTTACATGGCAACGCTATGGGAAACAATAAGAAGTTGCATCTTGGGAAGTCTACCATATATGGATGGGATTTTAGTTCTGTCCTTAGATCCAAATGATAGAATTAACTGCTTCTTCAGAGTACTGGTGAGAAATGTTTCAAGCTGGTTGGCTAAAGCTCAGTCTTAATTTAGACCACTATATTTTAATTTAACATAACCTTGCTAAAAAGAACAGCTAAAATAATATTGCCTCCCCAAGATTTCCAGAGCTGCCTTTCTCAGGAAATGACATAAAATAGAGAGGAATTCAGATTAAAATTTAGTCTGAGTACCTGCAAACATTGCAAGCATTGGGAGTTCAGAATCCAAATTTGGCAAGATCTGTTCTCTTTGACCCTGAATGAGTGAATTGGACTAAATGTACACATCGGAGAACCGCATTGATTTGGAGATCGCCTCATATTTCTCCTTTCCCTAAATCAAGACCTGGTGCCTATTCCCTCTGACTCCAAATCTGAATTTTGTACATGTTACTGCAGCTGTGTTGTGTCTCTCACTGGGAAGCCAGACCCCTGCAGTCCCCATGGTGGGTGTGGAGGAGCAGATGTGTGAGATGGGAGCTGCTGCAGGCGTCGGACCATATGATCATTCTCAGCTAGTGGATCATATGAGCTCACTTGCCTTCTGAATTGCCATGAATAAAGAGTGCTTTGTTGGTACTGCAGAATCCAAGACGACATGCAGGCAGTTCCCATGCTATAGTGGGTTTACAGAAACTTGGCAGGAGGAGAAGTCAGCACCAAATAGGCTGTGTAGCTCCAACCAGTCCGCACCCTGCATCCCACATCCTACTCACTCCTGAATTGGCCCACTGTTATGGACTGGGAAGATTAATGAGATTTTTCTTTCAAAACGGGTGACCATGGAAGGGAGTCCAGATCTACCTGTCTGTTCTGTGGGGACCTAATCAGCAGGAAAAAAAGCAAATGAAAAAAAAAATCCCATTGCCCTGAGACAGCAAGCCTTCCTCCCCCAGGCTCTGCCACCCCATTGCTCTCCTCTGCCTGCTGGGTTGTACCAGCTTCACACTTAGGTTTTGTCTCCTGGACTCGCCTCCATTTCTGATGGCTAAGAGCTGGGAATTAAGCTCTTTTTCTCTGGCTGGTACCTGACATCCACTGTCATTGCCAAGAGAGAGCAGCCCTTCTCAGGGGGGTACTCATTCTTTGCTCTGTGCAAACACAGTGCTTAATTGATTTTGCCAATGGCGCAGCCCACTCTTCCAAGGTTTATAGCAAACCGTACAGTTTGTGCTTTGCACGAAAACTTAGCGGGAAAAAAAATTATAATAAAATAAAAGATTCTCAGGCCTTGAAGAGTTTCTGCACTGGATGGCAAGAGCTGACTGTGCTGACAGGACAGAGCACTGCCAACTCCGTGTGGTGAAAGACGAGTTGTCCCACGCCAAGGAGCAGGGAGCGCTTCTCTTCCCAAGGATGTATTTGTGCGTTAGTAAGTAGAAGCTTCTGTTAAAAGAAAACATATTACAGAAGTACGTGATTGTAACTGGGAATAGGGACTGTTACTAATCATGCCTAAATGCAAAAACATTGCAACTTTTGTTTGATGTAGACTGCCACATGTGCGTAGGGTAAGACTGTACAACCTGAAATCATAGACACGCATTTTAAGGCAGAAACTCTTTTTTTTTTTAAAAGGTAACCCAATATTAATATCAATGCCTTGATGGAGGCTTTGGAGACTGACTTTCTGAAGATGCAGAGACTTTCTGTTATTTTTCACTTCAGAAATTAAAAACAGGGCACTCAGTAGTTATGAGGACAGGTTAGACAGCCTAACCCAAACCCCCAGTTTATTTCTCACTCCTCAGCTCCAAATGCCATTGCTTTTCACTGCTGACTTTCACACGGCAGCACAATGATTCCAAACAGATTTGGAGCCTCTGAGAATAAATATCCTTCACTGGTGTTTAAATAAGAAATTGACAGAATACTTTAGTTGCAGGGAGCTTTCATGCACTATCTGAAGCAGGAAAATCCAAAGTTTATAAGCCCTTGAGAAGGATTACGAAATCTTTTACATGGTTTTCTTTTTCCTTTCTGGCAAGTGTCTTGATACTTCAGGTTGCTGATAGGTAATCCAATTTTTCCTCTGAATTATTTTGTTAAAACTGAATGAACAGAGAGGGAAAGCTGACAGTAAGTTGTCAGTATTAGAAGATATTGAAAAAATAATGACATAAACTGTTTCTCCTTTGATGAAAGCTTTAATACATGAATGAAGTTTAAAGACATGTGGGGTATTAATGTTTATATCCTCTTATTTTCTTGCTATCTTTGTCACTAGTTGGGAGTATTAACTAATGATAGATAGAAGTGAAAGCATCCTTGGTTTGCAGAAGACCTGTCCTTGCCCCTCATGAAGTGTAATTGTCTTCTTTATACATTTCTGATATATTTTTAAAAGTATACAGTTGTAACAAAAAAGGCAAGCCTTTGCCCAGAAGGCTTATAGTGGTGCCAGGTTCTCTATCCTTACCTCTTTGATCTGAATCTCTATATTTATTTGGAGCCAACAGGGTACTGCATCATTGCCCTTCCTGATGGATGGCTTCCTTTATTTTCCTGAAGTAGCCACGATTGTTACTTGCCCATAAACTGCTGTAACCAGCTCCTAATATTTGCCTTTCTTTAACAATAAACTTAATACTACACATGGTATCTTTTAAGTTTTAAAGTTGATATAGGGGGTGAACTTGCAATCTCAATATCTGTGTGAGGTAACAAAACTACTGTTGAGGAAATTTGGATTTGTAAATCTTAAATTTTTTGTCTAAACTAGCAAGTATCATACCCATTTGCAAAAAAATGCAAGTTAACATCTGGTTATATATGTAGGTTGTTCTTTCTGGCATGACAAGGATTCTGTTCCTGGGTCTTAGAGCTCCATCATAAATGCTCCTGCCCAGGAGCAGTAATAATTCCCTACTCCCCCTAACTTGTTAAAGGACTTTGGATCTTCACATATGTGAAAAAAAAAACCCCATCTCATATAGAATTTTCTTAGAATGTAAGTTTTGGGAAGTATTTATTGAAAAATATTCTTAATAGGACCATAATTGTATCCCCAAAGTGTAAGACCAAAACCATTTTTTATTAATACAAAGATGAACATATAGAAATATTTTATTTCTTGATTTTGTTTTAATCCAGTGTGTTGTATCAAGATGATACAACCTATTTTACAGTGCCTTTTTAGTGGGGATGTAATAATTAGTACTCATCTTGTAATTTTTTTTTAAGTTGATAAGTCATTTTTAAGATGATAGTGTGTGAGAATAACTAGAAACTAATTAAAATTCCATCAAATTGACTACTGTAGGTTTATTCATTATTTACTTTGGGAAGTGAGAATTTAATGTGATGCCTGTAACTGAAACCTCATCAGTACCTCTCATGGGAAACATGTAGTCACTTACTAAGGCTCTGAGAAGGGCAGAAGTCCCTGCTGATGTAGAGAGGGGGTGTCCTCTGGCAGCTGCTAGTGTACAGATGGGTCTGGCTGGGTGAGACAGACCCAATTTGCAGAAATATTTCTGCTAAGTTTTAAAATTGGGCACATTATTATTCGTGTTTGAAACAGGGGACAAATAACCTGTTCCCTGTGCCCAGACAGGGTTAAGACCTGTAGGGTAAGTGTGTCTAGGTCAGTTTATAAATGCATGGAGGGAGAGCCAAAGCAGTAATTCCTGCTCCCCCAAGCTTGGCATAACTGAGGACTGATGATCTGTCACACCTCACATGGCACCTTCACAGAGGATTTTCTTCTTCCCTTCCTAAATCCCAAAGGTCAGGAGTAGCACCACCAAGGACTTCATACAACCTGCAGCTGCAGGAGGTGAATTGCTAAAGGATCACTATTGAGCATGAGTGAAGAGCAGAGTGTAATGTATAGGAACAGTCACTCAAAAGCTTAAGGAGGGAGCTCAACAGAAGGCCTCACTGAGGTGCCCAGAGGCAGCAGTCATGCTGATTGTGTATTTGGGAGTTGCTGGTTTTGTTGCTCTTTGCCTCTTAAGTCTGTCTTCACGTTCAGGTGTGACCAGCTCCCCAGCTGGTCTAGTTTACCTTCCCAAGGGGCTTGATAAGAGCTGGTGACCAACTGCTTTGTAGAATCCTCTGGAAACCAGGTTTTGTTCCTCTTACTTCTAGGCAGCATGGGGTGATAAGGTATGTTCTCTTTTTTTTTTTTTTCTTTCTCTGGAGTGTAAGCAAGGAATTTTTAATTTCATCTTGGGTTTTTTTTATAGTGCTACATCATAATACAAATGAGGAATATTTCTTTAAAATATTGTGGGAAGTGATTGAACTGTTGGCGAATTTGACAACATACCTGAATAGTCAGCATGCAAAGCAGAACAGATGCTAAAATCAGTTGTAGATGCCTCTGATTTATTTTTTCTAACTCTGCTTCTATATGCTTATATTTTGGTCTGACTGTACAAATGTGCACACAACATGAGTTAGCGGCCTCTGTAATAGAGGCTGAGTGGAATACCAAACACCTGTTTTCATTAGTGCACATCCACACAGATGGGAGATGAACATTTTCCTGGAGAATGAAATAAAGTAATAAAGCAGACCAAATCCCTGGAGCACAACATGACTTGTCACATAATAACAGCATCGTTACAGATGCTTCACTTCTTCCAGGAGTTTTGTGACAATAGAGCTATAATAAAACAGATTTTGGATGTGAAAAAGTTAATAAATTGAGACTGAGAAATGGATCTCTTTTCTTTTTGGGAGTGAGATCCCTACATGGTTTTTATGCCCAGGAGTAATCCCTGCCCTCTCTCTGCTAACTCAGTGGCTGCAGGGAAGACCACAGGGTTGTCCTGTAGCCTGTCCCTCCTGTGCACTGCTCCAGAGCATGTGAGGACACAAGGCAAGGAGCAGGACGCCCACAACAGCTCCTATGGGATAGGTTCTCAAAGTAATATTTGCTGAACCCAGGAATTTGAGTTCTTTTGTACTAGTTTATCCTTCTTCCACAACACAAGGAATGTAACACACTTTTCATGATGAGCAAGGCTGGTTTAAAGGAGGTAAGCAGGTTTCACTGACATCAAACTAGATGGAACTGAGGTAGGACTTAATTTGTCTTAATACAGACTGTGAAAAAGATTATTGGTAATAAATGCAATAAAGGAGATAAAAGAACGGGTATCTGTTTAGTCTGAGAAAATTCGTGAGCTGTAGATTTCGAGGGGCTCTGAGGATATAACGATTATGAGAAAAATTGCCAAAAAACATGAGTTCAAAGGTAGGAAAGTACAGTAGCTTCTGGTTAACAGGATGACCCCTTACCTGAGCCTCAGGGGAGGCAGGGCTGCCTCCCTCTGCACGGCCCTGGGAGATGTGCTGTTACACAATGGTCACAGCACCTGCGCAGAGCTAAAGGCTGATGGACCTGCTTACATGGAGTGAAAAGGTCATGTTGAAATTGAATTAGAAAAAAAATATGTTTTGAACAACTACAAAAATAAGGCAGTCAAACGTTGTGTTGATCCTCATGTTCAGAGTAAATTAAGCTCAGGGAGTAATGGGCAGCATAAGGATTCTGGTTTTCAGACCTTATTTGAAGGTCAGAAAGAAGACCAGAAAAGTCAGTTTTATCTTCACAACATTGTGTTTGTCCTATTACTTGGTCTTGCTCAGTGGAACTGGAGATGTCGGATTCTCATGTGTTTGTGAGATCATCCTGCAATGTCTGGTATCTTCATTAGCATGCTGAGAGTGCATCATCCAGCCATACCATTCCTCCAAGAGAATGATACAAGTTTGATAGGTATGAACAGGACCAAATGAGGGAAGAATTTTCTCAATCATGCTTGCATGGAAAGAGCCATAGGTGAAGTTTAGACAAGTAATATTTCTCTAGTTACTTTACCATAAAAAGTAAACTGGTTTTGAGACAGAATTTTACCTCATTGTGCATGGAAACTGGGGAGTTCAACCTAGCCATATATTTAATATTGTGAGTACCTGGTGTAGCTCTGGCAAGGGGAAAAAACGTGACCTATTTTTCAGGATCATTTTGTGTTGAAAAAATCCCGGTGGATTCTGTTTTCTCCCTCAGTTCCCTTGAGTTAATTGGACTGGGAAAGGAACGGCCAACACCCCTAAATTGGTTGTTAGCATGAAATTTGCAGTGGTAAATGTTGGGAAATGTTTGGGTAGATGCTGCCCAGAAATGAACAGCTTTAAGGTTACACTGAGCTGGGGAGCTCCCTGGGGCACTTGGACCTGACTGGAGCTATGCCAGAGGAGTGCTGTTTTCCAGCCCTGACTCATGGATAGACCTCAGACCCACACTGCAGCCTTGTCTTTAGCCCTGTCTCTGTCTTTGCCCCTGTCTGCTCCAGACTGGGCCTTCCAGATGGACCCTGATCCTGACATTGCTTGCTGTGCCTGGGGCTGCCAATGGACCCCAGTACCTTGTGTGTTCAGACCCTGTGACACAGCACCCATCAGTAAGGGCACCAAGGAAGATCCCAGCTTCTCCTCCCTCATGGAGTAGTCCCACTCTACTCCTTGACATTCTTGGGTCAGGTTTTGAGGTTAAACAGCTCAGGAATAGTACAGAAGAGTGCCTTAGCTATGTAAAATGACACTA
Organism: Scolopax mira; assembly: GCA_004320125.1. Taxonomy (NCBI): domain Eukaryota; kingdom Metazoa; phylum Chordata; class Aves; order Charadriiformes; family Scolopacidae; genus Scolopax; species Scolopax mira. The sequence continues at coordinate 19,918 of BJBW01002300.1, read as the reverse complement.
AAATATGCAAGTGAGCCTCACAGCACAAGACTTTGCCATTTAACAGGAAATGGTCTATGATTTAAAAGAACTGCATTGTGATCCTTCACAAACAATTCACTCTTTTGAAGAACTTTCCATAAGTCTTTCATTCTTAGTTATTTATTTCTGACTATGGGATTTTCCAAGTAAGTTTATGCACATGCAATAGTAATGTTCTAGGTATTGTGTATATCGTCCTGACACAAATACAGTCATGCTGGATCAGGCTGGCTCCATTTAACCCATATTTGACACTTCATCCTGTAACTGGGGTGTTTGACATGTATGCTTTGGATGTTTCATTCTGTTCTTTCCCCTCTCTTGAAACTAGACATTAAAATTCTCAGGTATGACTTCTTAACAGAAGGAATTATTTCTTCTGAGTTGCCAGGCAAAGGTGAGGAAGAGAGATTAATAATTCAAAGACTTCTGCTGTTCTCAGACTTCCAGAAGCCAGGTGTGATTTTTGATATTTTCCAAAAGGTCAAATGCATGTAGTTACTGCCAATGAAAGATTTCGTATTTGGGGGTTATGACTGCACTTTACAGCAAGTAAGCAATAAAAAACCTGACAGTTAATGCATATTTAGAAAGTTTGATTCAACTTGCCTGGCTCTCCTGGAGATGATTAGCACAGCTGTATCCACTAATCATGTAGTCAAGGGACCTTTCTCTGACCTGTGGAACTGCTCAGAGAGAGGAGCAGTCTCAGGTTGACCTTTAGCAGTGTTTATCAAGGACTTCTGTATACTGTATCAGCCCATGCTAATAAAAGAAAATTTGCAATACATTTTCAGAGTAGCTCTAAGAAGAAGCGGATGCCATTTTCTGGTAGGATGGGAGCTTTTCCTCAGAAAGAAATAAGAACCATCATAGCCTTGTTTGTTCTTGTGTCTGTGTACTACATGCATAGCTACATCTAGCAGCCATTCAAAAGACAGACAAGTATCTAAAAATTGATTCTTCTATGGAGAGACTGAAAATTAGTTTGCATGAAATCATGCAATTTTATTTTTTTGAAATCTGGAGCTAGTATTTTTTTCATAGTGGTAATTTACTGCAAATTATCTTTAATGTGGCATAGCTAGGATAGCCCAGTGCTGTACCTAAACATGTAAGCTCTGCTTATAGCCATGAATTTTGGATAGTGACGTGGCAGAGAACACAGAACTTCTGCAGCTGTGGTTGTAGATGGGTGTAAACAAAACCACCCAAATTCCCTGCATAGCAGAGACAGGGAAGTAAATCCAAACTGTAGAGTTGGTAAAGGTATAGAGACACTTGAATTGACAAATTGTGGGAGTCAAGATCATCAGAAGTTGGTCTGATTTATTTTTTTTTTATCCAGATCTAATTAAGGCTAAAAATATTTCAATATTTGGGTTTCTTGCATGATTTCCGGTAATATGTGATTTTTGGCTTGGGAGGAAGTACCATGAGAACAGTCTTTTCATGGACATTTAAGTAGTCAATTTTGGTTGGAGCCAGCAGCACAGGACATGGCAAGGTGTTTGCCAAACAGGAACTGGAAGAGATGAAAAACCTTGAACGTTTTAGGCAGGAAAATAATGACAGGATTTAAGCCTCAGTGAAAATTCAAACTGGTTCATATGTTATCTAAATAAGCTTCTTTCCCTCTTAAGGTGATGTCAATGTTCCTGTTGTCTGTTGTGCTTTGAACTGTATCTTTAAGCATTAATATAGTACAACAGTACAATTTTTCATTGTGCATACTTTTAGGTGATGATTCTGAGGACTAATATATTCAGCCTCTGGTTTTCTTTATTAACAGGGATACATTTTTACCTCCTCCACAAGTGGAATTTCTCTAGTGCTGTCTTGAGTGTCTGCTTATCTACTCATGAGCACTGACATATACTTAAATCATTAACAAGCTTTGTGTTGGCTGAGCTGCACCACTCTACCAGAAAATGCCATGGCTCTATATCTTAGCTTGTATTGCTAGCTTTTGAAGGAAACCAATATTTATCTGTAGGGTGGGAATCTATTGGTGTCATGTCACAGTGAAGTTTCCTTGAGTTTGTAACAAGGCCCCAGATGGACCGCCTTTTGCAACATTATTCTTGGATATTAGAATTCTGATGCTTTAGAGTAAGTGATGGGGTGGGCAAGGGGGGAGGGAGGAGGAGAGGGGAAGCATTTCTTCCCAGATCTTACTTTAGAGAAACAGTATGGAGTGACTGAACTAGGTCAATAGAAATAATGGTGCATGGAGTTTCAGTCTTTTAGATAACAACCTGTTTGGCTGAGGGACTGGAGAATGCAAAACGAAACTAGTTTAGATTCAGGTCCCAAATTCCCTTTTAAATAAAGTTATTTACAGACAAGCAGTTCTTGTCTCTGTCACACATATTTGCTACAGCATGATAATCTATGAATAATGCCATTATAACTGGAATTCAGATTATCTTGAAATTTATCTTGAATAAAAATCCAGGTTGAAAAAATCATAAATGTAAGATATATCAATTCACTAACCATGCTGTTAAGATGAGGATCAGTATTTACTTCTGTTGTTATATTATTTATATACGCACTCATGCCAAGCTCCGCTCTTCTGGATTTGCTTATCCACTAAAGAAAAGACAGTACTTCTAACGCTAAATGTTAGATGTTCCATCCACACTATTCAGTGTAGGAAAGAAAGCATGAAATACCAATTACAACAAAACTGAATCAGTGGAAAAGATTTTCCTAGTTTGGAACAGTGTTACAGAGTAGCAGCCATGATCAGTTGTTTGGTCTTCTATAACATTGAGCAGGTGAGAACTATGCTTTTACAAGGCCAAGTAGTTTTTAACTGCTAGTATCTACTGATACTGGATACTTCTAGGTTTTGGCTTATTTTATGAAAATACATTGTATCTCAGAGTGCTGTGGGGAGGGGGGCTTTTGTTTTATTTGACTAGTCTTCAGGACTTTTCCCAGTTACCAACATCAGACAAAGGTAGGTATATCAAACCAAACATGACAAGTCACAAGGGATAATCCTGTACTTTCTGTCATTCTGTCAACTCAGGTCTGCCATGACTGTTTCACTCTACAGTGACAATTTGTACTTAAATTCCTCACCTGATGGAAGTATGTCCTGTGCAGTTCCCTGAGAGAATAAGCCATAGATAACCACACTGTGCCCAGATGGCTGTGTCCATAGTCTCCAGTTGATTCTTTCACAGACCTCAGGCAAATTTACCAGAGATGAAGTCTGCAATAGTTACTGTAAGGTTCATAGAAACAAATGACTCCACGGTTTCTACTTGGATACATACTACAATTTTTTAATTTCTTTATAAGACATCAGGAATCCCATCCAGAAAAACTACTCAGAGCTGGGAAGACCAGGAGCACATCTGTACGAAACCAGATGTCATTAGTACTTACGCTTACATCACCACTGGTTCCTAAGGAGTTCTGCAACAACTAGCAGCAGATGTCACAGATCTTGCCTTCTTCCTTTTCTCAGGCATATATTTCATTATTCCTGTAAGGCAAAGAAACAGAGAAAGGAGGAATGAAGCCGGGGGCAATATTTGTTCTTGTAACTTCTTGAGCAAGATCAGAGCTAGCAAGGAACAAGCAATACGGCTGTGGGAAATTCCTTGTCTTGCCAAGGAGAAGTGCAGTCATTATCCCATTCCCTGTTAAATTTATATTTAAAGTGTAAAGAGATCTGGATTTTCAGAAACTTGCAATTTACTTCAAGATAAAGTGAACAAAGAGGTGAATTGTATACTCTTTGACAGTGAGAAATGGTTTTTTTCCTCACCAAAATTATTTTCCTTCATTTTGAAGGAAAGCAGCATTTCCCAAGACAGGGGACTCTGTCTTAGCATGACTTTCTTTTTTTTAAATTATTTTTCAAACTATGCAAGATTTCTAATTCTGGGGTTAGCATGATAGCTTTCCCTAATGGCTTTGACACAATCCTAACATAAAAATAGCTTTCATCACTGTGGAGTCCAATATAAACAGCCCTGGAAAACACCTTCCAGACTTCCAGCAGCTACTTGATATCCCCTTTGGATAGCTTTTTTTCTGCAGTAGAGTTGCAGAGAATCTATGAATTTATCATTTTCTTGTTTGAATCTTACAATTGTACCTTCAGCTCTGCAAGATATATTAGTCCTACTGAAAAGTGAGGTCAACGCTCAAAGCATTATTTCTCACAGCTCAGTACAATTTTTACTCCAGTATTCTAGATTTTTCTACACTTTTTTTCCTTTTAGTTCTCTTAAATTAACTTTGATATTACAGTCCCAGACTAAGTGTGGATCCAAGCACACTTTCCACTGTGTGGAAATTCATGTCCAAATTTTGGTTCTGAACCAAGCCAAAGTCTTAGATGACAATCCCATTCTCAAGAATAAAGTTAAAATTGGCTGAAGATCAAGCTCACACATCGTTAGACTGCTTTGTTTAAGCTTTGTATATGTTACATTGTGAAAAGTAAGATTGGGGGTTTTTTTCCATCTATTTCCTTTCTCCTGATGCATTTTTGCAGTATTGTAGCCTGAATGGCAGTTAATAGAAGAATAGGGAAATAAATATTGGTGACAGAATCTGAAATTAGTTTCATAGTCCTTAAATCAAATTAACTTCTGCAGTCATGAACTAATCAATTGACTTTCTCTTCTGTATGATTCAAGCTAGAACTTGTGATTTAAGTTTTCATTAATTTAGCATTCTTCTTGTACAAAGGCTTCAGAAAGACATAAAATTAGCACATAGTAAAATGAAGTGCTGATCTCGTACTGTTGAGAAAAAGAGCTGTAACACCCACATATATCATGTCTTATGCTGAAGACCAAAAATAATACTAGGTATGCCTAATATTGCTTGTCCATTATTCTTTCCCTGTAAAAAGTTAAGGATAAATATTATTGTTTCCTGTAGTTATGTCAGAGAATTTGGATGAAGGTGTTGGAGCTGTTACTCTCATTGGAAAGAATCTGTGTCTTAACACAAAACCAGGCAGAAGTCATGACCAGTAAAAATGGTGATACAAAATCTGGAAATCAGTTGGTATCTGGAAAAAGACGACTGTCTTAATATGTATTTTGACTTGGATGCTACATCAAGGAATGTTGGTCATCTTTTAGAACATATGTCTGATAGCTTATTAGCATATTATGTCATATTTTGGTCTTAGTGCTGGAGAGGAGGACAATTAGGATTTGGAAAACCCAAAACAACATGGAGTGGTAGTGGGGAAAGTAATGTTTGGATTAGTGGCTGAGACAGCTAGCTGCTTCCCATCTCTCATTGTAACACTTGATAGGCAGGTTGCTATGAGCTATGTTAAAATTCCAGAATCTGTCACCTGTTTCTGAATTAATAATGTTTCATCTGCTGAAACATTAAGGACTGGCTTTAGTGCCTTTACTTGCCATATCACTCCCAGGTAGTCAGTCCTGCTGACAGTGACTCCTAGATGGAATAATAATCATTAAGACATTAGCATTTAGATATGCAGATATCTGAGAGAAGCTTTTTTGACTATCCTAAAAATCCCATGCAAACCTGATGATCACAGTATAGAAAACTGATGGCCATCAGAGACAAAAGCTGTCCTTCCCCAAAATCTCCAGTTAGCAGAGCCCTGTATTCACAGGGGTCCTAGTCCTGTGGTTGAAAGAGTAACTTGTCAGCAGCTTTAGAGAATAAGGGAAAGTAACTGCAACAGCCCAAGCTTAGGCAGGCTTCATTTACACTGATGCTCCATTATATTTGGAACATTTCTGTTAAAGATGACAATATTTTAACCTTGGGTGAATATTTATTTGAACTGTACAGTCAAGCATGCTGCACTCTGAGTTCATATAAGTTCAGTATTGTGGACTAGAAACCAGCTTCTAAGTGTCAGTCTAGACAGGTTTTGGTTTTGCAACCATCTGCGTTGTGTTTCTGGGAAACTGGTCAACAATGAGACATGATCCCAGTGTGGCAAGATCTTAATTCTCAGTGTTTGGTTGCATGCTGCCAAAACCACAATGCTCTTCTATTTTAACCTGATAGGTCAAATTAGCAGAGAGGTAGTAGGTGAAATTGTGAAGTGATGGCAAGTATATCCAAGTAAGGTTGAATAAGGTGAAATATACAAAGTGTAAGGATTATGCCACTTTAAACTTTGGTAACAACACACATTTTGGATTTTGTGATTCCACACAGTATCCCGAAAGCACAAGTTCTGTTAGTTATGGTTTTTTAGCTCATTAACACAGGCAGCAGGATGAGCATGAGCTTCAGTTGTTCCTGTGGCTTTTTTCTTCCTTGCACACTGTGATACATTCATTCTCCCAGGACTGTTTTGTTCATGTGCTTTGAATTACTCAGTGGAGAACAGGTCCAGTCCCAAAAGGATTTTGGCCTAAATCGTGTTATTTTGTGTCACAGAGCAACAAAAATATTTATGGCCTGAATCATACACATCAACATACGTAAATCAGTAGTATATGGGGCAAGTCAATGAGGCAACCAGTGTCATACTGCAGGCCTTGGGGATCCTGACAATCACCATAAACCAACAAAATAATAATAATACTGGAGTTCTGCCAAATATAGGAATTTGAGATTCCTATGTCCTGGTATGGCAGTAATGGCAATCACTCTCAAATTGTATGAGTAAGCAAAAATTTAATGGAAAGGAATCCTTTTTTTTAAGCTTTACAGTATAGTACAAACAACCTAAGAGGTACCGACACTAACTTATACTAAGTGGAAAAGCTTAGAAAAAAAGCTATGGAAGACATGCAACTGTCTATTTTGTAAGGATTGAATCAGAATTAGGTTGGGATGTAAGTCATAACACTGTGACTGCCTATGTGAACGCTCCCCATCAACAGAGTTAGTTCAACCACTTGTTCTGTCCTTCAGCAAATAAAAGAGTAATGAAGTAGATCTGGGCTGTGGGAGCTCAGGAAGCCTCAGCTGCACCATTTGTCAGTTGTCATTGCAGAAATTCTCACACAATCATAGAAGCATTGGTTGGGGTGGGCATCTGAATATCATTCAGTCCATCCTTCTGTTTAAAACAAGGAACTATTGCCATCACTAGGTCATTACCTCTATCACCAGCTATCATTGACTATCATTGTCACTAGACCAATGGCTTTGCTTAGCTGCATATTAGAAAGGAGGAAAGTCCATGCACCCTCTGCCTAGCTGCTTTCAGTGCTGCACTATCCTGTTGGTGAAGAAATTCTTCCTAATATCCCATTCAAATATCCAAAGTCACAACACGTGTTATGTTCTCTGCTACTGCCAAGAAAAGTCTGACTTTGTTATCTCTCTAACTTTCTGTTGTGTAGCCATAGGCTGCTACTTGATTCCCCTTTAGCCTCTACTTTGCCAGACATAAGAAATGCAACTCCCTCAGATTTTCTTCATAGCTGATGTGTTCTGTGTCCCTGGCCATCCTGATAGACACTTTATAGACCTTCTTCTGGTTTTAACATCCCTATTGAAGTGTATGTGGGTTCCCAGAAGTGAACACAGTAGACCAGCTATGCCCCACTCACCCAGCAGTGGACTAAGCAAGAAATAACCTTCCTTGATCTGCTGGCCATGTTCCCCCGTAAGGTAACCCTTAGGGTTTTACTTTATTCATGATGACAGCACACAGTTGGCAAATGTTCAGCTTGGCCTCCACTGTAACACCTGTGTCCTTTTCACTGAGGCTGCCGTGCTGCCAGCCAGTTCCCAACCCGTACCGACACCTGGGATTATTCTGCCCCAGGTCTACTCTTCTTCCTACTGAATCCCATGAGTTCTCTGGTCACTGTGAACTGAAGTTCTGCCATTTGTCATGTCATCCCCCTAATAAAGCATAGAAACCCTCTCCACGTCACTTTACTGATTGACTAAATAGATGTGTTATATCTGAATGCTTAAAGTTGATCCTAAACTCTCCTCCTGGTTTGTACTGTAAACTGTCTCTCCTGTACAGACTGGACCCTAGGTGAATATTGCTGAGAGGAGAAGGTGACCTGTAAAACTCACCAGATGGCTGCAGCCCACACTGTATTTTTTAGAGGAGGACTTTCCTGTGCTGCTTTCTTACAAGCTGATCTACTTTAGCTACTCAGAAAACAGCTGTGGTAATTCTTAAGTACTGTTTACTGATTGAAACCATGTAATATTATTAGAAACGTTTATAAGTATTGAAAATTTAACAATGCTGAATGATCTAGCATCTTCAAGGAACAGCTGATTTGCTGGTACCATTCTCTGAGATGTTTTTCAGCTGTAAATTGTGATTAAAAGAGAGGAAAAAACGAGCACAACAGTGGGAACTGTTCCAAGGGCAACGATAAAGATCTCCTTCCTTGTCTGGAATTGCCCTTTAAGCCCTAGACTCTTAATCAGCAGCAAAAGGAAGCAAAAGCTTCCTTCCCTGACTAGACCTGATTTCAACTAAGATGTGAGAGTGTCTTTCAGAAAATACTCCTGTCACAATCTGTTTAAGACCTGCTTTAAAAAAAAAAAAAAATAAAATAGCTTGGTCTTGTGCTTCCTTCAGTTGTTAGATTAAATAGAAAGAGACCAGCACCATTTCTGATGGGCACTTTCATGAATACAAAGCTGCCCCTGTTTCACTGAGATAAAGCAACTTCAACAGTGTGTGTCCTGCTTTGCCAGATACAGTTTATCTTATTTAGATGATGATATTTCTGCAAGCCATCTATATCAGAAAAGTGAAATCTAATCATTTTTATAGGGAAAAAAAAGCCTAACTGAAGTTTGCTGATAGATGGTTGTATTCTTCAAAGCTTTCCATCCCTAGGACAGTTTTCCAGTTCCAGAATTGGCAGGGAATTGGGACCATTGTCCTAAATTGGATTTTATACCATGTCATGTAAAAAGCATAAATCTCTCTCTTACTAGCTAAAGGCAAGCAGGGAACACAGGACAAAGAGTAAAGCAGAGGCACTTCTGTATGTTGTTACTGTAATGTTAACATAGCCCAATGACAGGGAAGCCTAATGGAGATGGTGACTGGGTCTGAAGAATGATGAATCCATATGGAAATGGCCTTCATGAAAGGAGCAGAGGAAGACTGACAGGAACCGAAATCAGAAATAGCAGCAAAAGGTAGTCAGTGCTGAGGCACTCTGTTTGAGTGTGTGGCTTGGCAGGTTGCTTGAATGTCCTCCTTTGAACACACAGGGAAAAAATATTTGTATTTAAGTGTTTGAAGGTATGTGAGTCATCTGATCTGAGTGAATTAAGGCAGGACGTTTCCTGGTAGAGAATCTAAATGTCAATATTGAGGGGAACTTTTATTTAGGGATAGTTAAGAATTTGGGTACTTTCAAAAAGTCCCATTAACCACTTCTGTGAGTCCTTAAGTGGTGACAGTGGCAGGTTTAGGCACTAGAGAAAGTCTTCCATTGTATCTCCCAAGGAGAAAGCTTTCTGGGTTATACAGGATAATCATTACTCTGAATATAATGAGTCAGGCTGTAGATCTGTCATGGAGAGCTTTGAACTCATAGCAAAAAGCCATAATTCATAGCAGTTACATTTTGGAAAATTTACTTAGGACAACACGTGGCCATGCCACTACAAAGAACAGGAAATGTCACTGAATCTGGTAAATCAAAATTACTGCATTGTAGTAAGTGTTGCTGCTGTGTGTCTTTTTTTTTTTTTTTCCCACCAGTCACTTAGGTCAGAACTAGAGGCCTGAATCTGCCTTTCCCTAAAGGAAAACCATGTTTTCCCTTTGTTTGCATATCCTTGTTATTTTTATGACCTTTGGCAGCTTCTGAAAGCTACCACATGAAAGACAAAAGAGTTATAGTCTTTTATGTATGACTGAAGTAGGTATCTAGGCATGTCCATAAGAGTTGGAGAATGGAGCTGTGTCATACTTCAAATGCTTCTATCTAGGGCACAGTTGAATATGATGTTAAATGAGGTTTGCTGCCGAGTACCTCAGACCAGTCTGTGAAACCTCTTCTTCTGTTCAGGTTTGCTAGCTTTGATGTTCTTATCTACAGCACTTTCAAAATACAAAGTCTACCCAGGGAAGTTCAACCTCTGAAGTTAAACGTGAATTTATAACCAGTATAAATACACCCTTTTGCTTGGAACGGTTCCAGTGGTCTTCAGTATAGTTATTTCACTCTTGCAAGAACTGGTGAAATTTGTGGATTTGTTTGCACAGTCTGCATTTTTATTCCTGAGAAGTTGTCTTAGTTTGCAGCTGATGTTCAGGTTAAGTGCTGGTGAAAACACTTTACTTAAATATTAATTGGAGAGAGTCCAAAGAATACTTTTCAACTATAAAAAAAAAAGCTGACAGTTGAAAATCCTGACCCAAATAAAACATGTAAATGAAGCTTGTGGGCCAGCGTAGCATGAAAGAGATTTTTAACTTTGCAGCAAGAACGTATAAACTCAGTCAGAAAATGTATTCATGTCGGTCAGCATGATGGGAACAAATCCTGTGTAACTGAGGTGGCGATGTTCATTATCGCCGCTGTGTTGTGTAAGATGCTTCAAGCAGACTGTGCTGTTCAGGAGAGTGCAGATGGAGAACATGTAGCTCCGTGCAAACCTTTCCCACCTCTTTGCATTTGCTGCTTCTCTTGCAGCGTTAAGGCAAGTCCCAAATGACAGAAATGGAGCATTTGATAGCTATTAGGAGTTGGAGAGGAAAAAGCAGAGAAATAATGAGTGAGTGGGGCCATTTTCAGTTGGAAACTAGAAGGTGCAGGATGTACAGGCAGCTGTGGGGTATCCTTTGCATCTGGTTGTGCAAAGTGGATCAATAGGAAAGAGCTGATAGCTGGCTCCAAAGGGCAATGGGTTTGGGTGAGCGCAGGAACAAGGCTGACAGCGATGTTTACTTACACAAGGGCACTGTTGTTGCTGCGGGTTTTAATGAATACAGATGTCACTAGGAAAGAATTTGAAATGTTCAGGTTGCCAGAGGTTGTGAAAGAAATTAATAAGGGGCGCTAATGTGATTGGTCACATGTTTGTTCTCAAAGTATTTTTTCCCAAGACACCATTAGTCTGGGTTATTCATGCTGCCCAGAGCAGAGAGTGTCCATGATTATTTTGACTTCACAATATTCAATGTCATGCAGTGCTCAATTGATTATTGCTCAAGAGCAATAATCATGGATTGTGGGTTTTCTTACTCATGTATCCACTTGCCATTCATTAGCTTTGGGTTTGGGAGGAGTATTTGACATGAAAATAGAAGCATATACAAGAGAATGTGTGCCTGCAGGGTGCCATGGTTTGTCCCTGCCTTTTGAAATTTTCAGAAAAAAATACTGAATTGCCATTTTCTCCACAGAAGCTGATACATTGCACAGACATCATTGGGTGAAGGCAGAGCACCAGAGTGCAGATGTGGCAATGAGGGGAAAGGTTAACTCCTATATTCCATTTTTAACAGTTGGATTCCAAGCTAAGTTTAGAGTGTCTTCTTTAATACAGGCTTTCCTAATGCTGGCAAAGTGTTAGTTAACTGCTACAGACAGCTTGATAGCTTGAGTTTTATATAAAACTTCTGTTTACCAAATACTTATATTCACCAAACAGCAGAAATTGAACTTCCTTTGGGTATTTGTCTAAGAAGAAAAATTTTTTGAGCATCAGTTTAAACATTGCAGTTGTTTCTGTGACCAACACCACAGAAAAAGAAAATTTTTATTTTGTCAATAAAAATAAAGTAAATTGGAGAAGATTGAAGAGACCAGACTAAAGGGATCAGAGTGGGGAGGGAATATAGTAAAGAAAGGGACAAGGTGTGATGTGGGTGTGAGCAGAGAAACAGAAAAGGTCTGCAAAAGTATAATAAAGTAGGCAGTAGGTACTGTGAGGAACTAGTGATTGGACCCTACTATCTGAAAAGGCTCAGCAAAGCCCACGTGTATCTTCTCCAGTGATCTGCCTGAACAGAGAAGAGGAGTCTGCTGTAAATATTACTGTTGGGCAAATGGCTCAAATGACAGAGGTCCATGCCATTGATGCTAAAGTTGCAGCTTTGCTGATAGGCACTGCTAGGATTGTTTTTTTAAGATCTGGGAAATGGCATGCAAAATACTGCATGTGAAGAATAATCAAGTCTGTAAAATCAACAACTGTACCAGAAATATTGTTACCCAGACTGTTTTAAGCTATCATACATAACATACACTATTGGAGTTTTTAAATAGAGCACAGTATGACTTTTCTTCCCCCTTCAATGGCTTCATAGGTTTGCCTGACGTGAATTATGTCGCCTTTAATGACTTTCAAGGTTTATTTTCAATATATTGAGAAGTATTAGTAAAACCTTCTGGAGGCACTCCAAGTGTTGTTAGAGGACTAATGATTTCTTTTACTATAATGCAAATCTGAGCCAAATCTGTAACAAATGTCTTAACTGTACAGTATCTCAAATTGAGCCACAAGAAGGTGGTATTTGTGTGAAATAAGTTAGAATTGCTTTGTTTTCCTGACAGGATTCTACTTTAGAATAGGGAAGTTATCCATTAAAAAAAAGGGGGACGGGGTGTCTCATAAAATGGCTCTTACAAAGGTTAATTTGATGTCTTAAACTGCCATGTTCTGCAGGCATAACTAGATCTAGAGAGCTTGTAGGGATTTAGCAAAGTACCAGCTTAAAAATGAGCTAAAGAATGCTTAATGTCTTAGCTTTCTCACTAATTACTGTATATTTTTAGTGGCTCCCCATATTTTAACTAATTAAAACTATGGTTGCAATAGTCCAAATAACATATGTAACATACTAAAGTTAATAAAGAGGGGATTGTTTATAGTTTATAAATGGCACTACTAAATAAATAGCAAAAAGACACTGGTCTTAGTTATCTAACTTATTCTTTAGCTTGAATGCTGATAATGTTGCTGATGTAGCCCATTGGTGAATTCATTCCTACTACAAAGTTTTTAGTACCTCTAACTTTCATTAGGCCAAAATCCTTGAGTAGGTCTTAATCATGTTACTAATTTTTAAACAGCTTTGAGTCACCGATAGAAATCACTCTTTTAAAACCCACTAACTCCTGACCTGTAGTTCTTAACCTATTCCTCCTTAAACACAACCAGTGTTGATTTTAAGAGGAGTGTAAACAAGTCCTAAATTCAAATTCAGCATCCTTACAGAGGTAAAAAGGTCAGCCTCACCCCCCATGTTCACTATCCCAGTGGTACACAACTTCGAAAAGGGGAAATATGTTTAAATTAGGAATTTGTGAAATTGAACCTAAAGGGCTACAAGCCTTTGCTACAAGGAGGTAGGTTACTGAAGGACAGCATACTGGAATCCCAGCAGTACTGTGTACCACCTGTTAAGAAAAGCTTGAATAAGGGTAAAAAGGAAGCAAGCATGTCTAATCAGTACAATAAGTAGGTTATTACAATAAGAAGACATCTTTCAATGAGCTGGAATTGTATCCAAATGAGGAAAACATGAAGGATTATAAACTCTGGCAGATTAATTGTACAAATGCAATAGTGCAAGTCAAAATAGAGTTCAAGGAACAATGAACAAAACGGATCAAATGAATATGAAATATTCCTTCAGACATAATCAAGAGCAGGAAGCATCCAGAGAGGCTGTAGAGCCAAATGGTGCTTATGGCATTAATGGGGCACTAAGAGGGCAAGACGACTGCTAAGAAGCCAAATTGATTCTTTACATAAGCTTTCCCTGTGGACTGAATTGTAGATCCGTGTTGGATCCCTTTGGCGAGGACAATGTTCCCCATAGAGTATGTCAGTATCACAATGAAGTGGCTAAAGAGGTTGTGGAAACACTGACAATGCAAACACTAACCAGTGATGGAAGTCTTCACCCAAGTGCTTTAAGAGAAGTCAAGGATGAAATAGCTGAATTGCCAATGGCAATGTGTAACCTCTCAGTTCAAAACTATTTTGGTACATGAAGATTAGATCAACGGCAAATGTTATGGCAGCCTTTCAAACAGGTTCCTGGGAAAATGAGGGAAACTGCACATGTAGCAAGAGATTTATACTCACTAAGCTAGCAAAACTCCAAGAAATAATTGAATTAGTAGACAGGAATATGTGATCTGCGTGGGAAGAGACAAAATTACTGGTTGATAGCAGTCAAGCTAGTTTCCTTCAAAAGTTTTCAGGAATCCAAAGAGTTGTGGGGTAAGATATGGATTGGTAAGATATGAGATAAGGTGCAAGGGATAGAAGGAAAATGCTAATTAAAGCAACTGAGAGAAGTCACAGAAGTCTGTGGGCTGCTGAAATGACCGGGGACAGGGAAAGTAAGGGAAAAAGTGAGCAATAAATGAAGTTATTTACAAAGGAGATTAAGTTGTATAGTAGGATGAAGTAAGGATGATAGTAAGGAGGAAGACAGTGAAGAAGAATAGGACTTTTTGAGAATAGTGACGGGGCAATAATTTGCTAGATAAAATTCAATGTCAACAAATATAAGGAGGAAAAAAAATCCTGTTTTACATAAAATAACAGGCTCTGTGCTGACCACTGACATTCAGGAGCAAAGTCTTTGGATTATAAGCAGCAATTCAATGGAAAATGTCAATTCAATGTCTATTCAGTAGTAGTCAAAAAAAAAGTCTAAGTAAAAGTTAGGCACTATTTAGAAAGGAATGAAGAGCATTAGGAAGCAAAGGAACAATAGCTTTTTTGTTTTGCAAGCATGCATTTGCATTTATATCTGCATGCATAAATGCATTGTTTGCCCTCAGCATTAGTATGGTGTACAGTTCTGCCTCCCTTATCATAAAAAAGGTTTACTAAAATTGGAAAGGCCCAAAGAAGATAAACAAGGATGATAGAGTATATGCCAGAAGAATGATCAGGTTAGGATTTGTCAGTTTGTAAAAGAAAGGGCTTACAAGGCAATATGATAGAGGTCTTCAGAATCCCATGGTAAGGGCTAACTGCTTGCTGTCTCCTGCAGTATAAAAGGGGTTTCTAGTAAGAACTGGATCTGCAACAAATGCAAGAAGGTGGGTTTTGTCACAGTGGACAGTAGACTTTTAGAACCCCTTTCCAGAGGATGTCATGGATACTGAAAACTTACGTGAATTGAAAAGGATAAGTATTTGGAGGAAAGATCTATTCAGGGTTGCTAAACAGATTAATCATGTTAGGCCTAGACTATGCCAATCTGAAAATATGTAGCGTCTAGGAGAACATTTGAGATGAGTATCATGCCCTATAGTTACTCTTTGCTGGCATCTGTTTATTGCCATTGTTGAAGAGGGATTATGAAGGAGGACGCTTGGTGTATATTGGATTCTCATTGATCATGCTTCACTGTTTGCTTTCCACTGTGATTATTCTAGGATGAAATATATCATTGTGATCAACCTCACTTGTCTGGAGACTTGAATGAATTATCTGCACTGAAACAAATTAAATCTGTGGTTTATGAAGGATATTCTTAAAATTAGAGAATCATTCAGACGACATGCTTTACTGTGGTTGAGACTGCCTAGGGTTTGACACAGATGTGTCCAATACTCCAAAATAGAAATGATACTCAGCATCTAATCATTGCACAATGCTTCTTGTTGCCAAAAAAAATCATCATTCTTCAATCACAGGTGAAATTGGATCCAACTACATGGTGGCAGACAGCTTTATCTGATTCAGGATCTGATTAAGAACATGAGGACAAACATGCTGAGTCAAACTAAAAGTCCATCTAATATTTTGCTTATGACGGAGGCCAGCAGTGGATGCCTCGGAGAGGCATAAAGGATGGCTTCCTGAAGGATTCAGGTCTGTCCTCAGCCAGAAGAGCGTCTATAAATTTGTTCAGGGCTTCTTGAATCCATCTACAATTCTAGTATCAACTGCAAAGCTCTTTGTACAGCTTAACTGCATGTTGTGAGAGGACTGTGTCTTTCTGTTTCAAACATGCCATCTACTAGGGTTGTTACTCTTCCATCATCTCTCTTTGAGCCTGAAGAATTTTAGCCCCTTTAATCATTTCCCATATTGAAACTGTTCCACATATTTTCCCTGCTCTACACCTCTTCCAGTTCTCCTGCATGTTTTGAGATGGTAAGAGCTATAAGAAATATTTAAAATGTAGGAGTATTTGAAATGTAGGGGTTTATACAGTGGCATGATATCTTCTGCCTTGTTCTCCATTCCTTACTTAGAACTTCCTAATATGTAGATGGTCTTGTGTTTGCTACTGGACACTGAGACAAGGTTGTCAGGAAAGTATAACCCTAAATCTTGTTACTAGGTTGGAAGCACAGAGTTCAGATCCTGAGTTCAGATCCTATAGTAACGGATTTATAAAGTTAGAATTGCTCTACATTTATTGGAATTCAATCTGATGTTTTATCACCGACTAAACCTCATAATTTCTTTCACTTAGACATTTCTCTTTATTGTCCTCAACAACTTGCCTGACAAGACAATTATCTTGTCTTATCCTTTTTGTGTCCTTTCATGCTGACCTCCAAAGAAAGAATAAACATTTAGAGCCCCGCTTTATTTAATTTAGTCCTTGCTCTGGTGCTAATCCCATGCTTTTATAGTGTAGTCTGTCAGAGGTATTTCCTCTTTGAACATTATGCTATGAAACACTGTAATGTAAAACAATACCCTTTATCATTGGCTCCATGCTATGTTTTTCTATAGCAGACCAGCAAATGCTCTGAAATACTTTCTTGGTGGGAACTTGAGGGCTATATTCCTTAAAGGTATTAAGCTTGTCACTGATGTATTAAGGAAGGAAAAGCTTCAATGGAAGTCTGTGATATTTCCCACAAAAGTTAAATACTTTTTTTAACACCATTGTTGGGCAGATCCCTTCAGGTTCACAATACAATTGACATGAACTGGGTGCTGTGTTTCTCATTGCATGATAACGTGCCATTGTGCATCATAGTGAACTCTGAGAAGAAAACAATATATAGAGTGTTTGTTATTCTCCTCAAGAACTTTTATGGTAAGTGGCTTTGGATAACTATCAGAGGAAAATAAATACTGGTACAAAGCAAAACCAAATATAAAATCAAATGGAGATCAGCAGCTAAGTTTGCGTACAGTTGAAATACTGTTGCCCATGTGGTATGGCTTCAAGGTAGCCTGAATTTATCTAAACCAGCACTGCTACAATCCTCCTATTTGCAACAAAAATATTGCTTGGGTGATTTCTTGGTAAATCAATTCTATGGCTTAAAACAATCAAAAAAACAACCTGGCAAAAAAGTGAAAATCAAACTGGCATAAGCTAGTACAAGAAGGGAACTGGGAGCAGGTATTTGTAGAAGAAAGGGGCACCCATAGTAGTCAACATATAAGATGTTCTTTTCTCAACATATTCTTGACATACACTGTATGATTGCAGGAATGTTTTTACTCTGGTACCTTTCTTCTTTCCGCAATTAATTGCTAAATCTGATATTGTGGATATTCTGATATCATAGCACAGAGTACTACTGAAATCACTTTTCTAATGAAGCTATTTCTCAAATTTGCACTTAAACAAGGGCCAAATACTATATTTTTCCACCTGTAAAACGTAAAAGATCTCATTACCCTTGATGGATTTTGTGAAGAGTATATAATATTCATTTTAAAGAACAGTAATTGCCAGGGGCCTAGCAGTGCCATTTCGATGGTTCTGCATTGCAAATGTATAACTTGCAGGTAAAGGGAAAGCAATTGCACTTGTAGGTACTGCACTCAGATCAGCGATGATCTGTAAGGAAGAACAGAGAAGGTCCACTTTGGTTAAAAGCCCAGTTTGACAGCGGCCAGAGCTGAAACACAACACCATCCGTTTGTTCCAATCTTCCCTTTCTTCAACTTGTTGAATTTGTCATAAATAACTCCAAAGAGTGTAGGCAGAAAAGGAATTTAGATAATTCATGATATGGTCACACAGTTTAGCCTCTTTTTTTAGAGCTCTACTATTTTGCTCCTCTTTACCTACCTACCTGGTTTTACATCCTGAGATCACAAACTGGGGGGGAAAAAAAAAAACCAAAACCCTGAAAGCCTTTTATTAAAGCTGTGTGTTTAACAGTTGTCAGTCAGCACTTAAGTAGCCCAGGAATAAGATTTGTGCATTAGTGCTGTGCTGTGAGAAGTTCTGATAGCAAGCCTGGTAAAGGCAGCTTTCTTTCATCAATCAAGGTAGATAAATGTAATCTCTGCAAAGAGTGATAGACTTTACATCAAAGGAAAAAGAGAAGTAGTACAGTTTCACGATTAGTCAGGGAAGAGGGAATCTGGATGCCTACTTTTCTTCCAATTCTGCCACTGCTTTATGGTGCTGTACTGGATGAATTGTTTGCTTCATACAGAAGTTATACATGATAGTGAGACAGCCTCATTTGTTAAATACTGCAATGTACTTGCTGATGAACAAAACATATTATGGCAAGCTGCATTTTAAAGACTTGTGTAAAATTAGCTTTCCATAAAGAACAGTTAACCAAGACAGGTTCCTAAAAGAGTCCTGAGTTCCACGTATATCTCACAGTAACCCTGATCTTTTGGTCAGACACCCACACTGGGCAGGATGTGCTGCTACCAGCCTAGAGTTACGACCCTGCTCTCCTGCCTTCAGCCAGCTGGCTGGCAGGGGGATGTCATCCTGAGCTCCTCTCCCTGGGGATCCTCTTCCCAATCATATGCAAAGATTCTGCATTCTGATTCTATTAATAGAAGATCTGATAACTCATTTCCTTTTAAATTAATTAAATTTCCCACTTACGACTCACTTAGATAAAATTGCTTATTAAAAAAAAAAAAATCATAGAATGGTTTGTGTTGGAAGGGACCTTAAAGATTATCTACCAAGGGACATTTTACTTGTGTTTTACCATGTGAGAGTGAATCATGCTTCTGTCTTGGGATTCTTAACCAAATACATAATTCCAGATGAAATTAAAGACTTTCACTAACTTTCCATAGAATCATAGAATGGTTTGAGTTGGAAGGGACCTTAAAGATTGAGTTACAACCCCCCTGCCATGGACAGGGATGCCTCTCACTAGAGCAGGTTGCTCAAAGCCCCATCCATCCTCCTCTTGAACATTTCCAGGTATGGGGCATCCACAACTTCCCTGGGCAACCTGTTCCAGTGTCTCGCCACCCTCACAGCAAAGAATTTCTTTCACGTATCTAATTTAATCTCCCCTCTTCCAATTTAAAACTGTTGCCCCTTGTCCTGTCTCTACACTTCCTGACAAAGAGTCCCTCTCCAGCTCTCCTATAGTCTCCCTTCAGATATTGAAAGGCCACTATAAGGTCTCCCCGGAGCCTTCTCTTCTCCAGGATGAACAACCCCAGCTCTCTCATCCTGTCCTCATAGGAGAGGTGCTCCACCACTCTGATCATCTTCGTGGCCCTCCGCTGGACCCATTCCAACAGATCCATGTCCTCCCTGTGTTGAGGACTCCAAAGCTGGACACGGGACTCCATGTGGGGTCTCACAAGTGCAGAGTAGAGAAGCGGAATCACCATCCATTACCTGCTGGTCATGCTTCTTTTGATGCAGCCCAGGATGAGGTTGGCTCTTTGGGCTGCCAGTGCACATTGCCTGCTCATGTTAAGCTTCTCATCCACCATCACCCTTCAAGTCCTTCTCCTCAGAGCTACTTTCTAGTCATTCTCCACCCAACCCGTATTTGCAGGACCCTGCACTTGGCTTGCTTAAACTTCATGTGATTTGCACGAGCCCACCTCTCCAGCCTGTCCAGGTCCTTCTGGATGGCATCCCTTCCCTCCAGAGTGTTGACCGCACCACCGAGTTTGGTGTCATTGGCAAACTTGCTGAGAGTGCACTCTACCTCACTGTCCATGTCTCCAACAAAGATGCTGAACAGCATTGGTCCCAGTACAGACCTCTGAGGAACACCATTCATCACTGGCC
>BJBW01002299.1:28285-55215 GCA_004320125.1 Scolopax mira | reverse complement strand
GCGGTTCGGCGCTTAATTAGCGATTGCCGGGGCCAGCCCCCCGCTTCCCCCCCCCCCCCCCCCCCCCCCTACCACCGCAGCCCCTTCTCGTAGCACCTGTCGAAGAAGTGGGGTTCGGCGCCCACCGCTCGCACCCCGGGGTGCGCCCGGAGGAACTCCAGCAGCGCCCGCGTCCCGCCCTTCTTCACGCCCACGATGATGGCTTGCGGGAACCGCCGGCTGCCGCCCCCCGCCGCCCCCGGTCCCGCAGCCTCCGCCGCCCCCGGCCCCGCGCCGTCGGGGAGCGCGGCGGGCGGCGGCAGCAGGAGGGCGGGGGGCAGCGGCTCGCAGGGCCCCGGGAGGCAGTAGAAGAAGTAGGTGAAGAAGAGGATCATGGTGAGGAGCAGCGAGGCGCGGCGGCCCCCGACGGGTCCCAGCAGCCGCCCGCTACATCCCATCGGGGGCCGCTCCCGGCCCCGCCGGGCAGCGCATCCCGCACCGCCCCCCCCCAACCCACCCCCCCCCAAAAAAANNCCCCCCCCCACCCCCCCCCCCCCCCAAAAAAAAAAAAACCCCCGCCGCCCCTACTCCGCGCTCCCCTCCGCGCCTCTCCGCGCACACCCGGGCCCGGCCCGACCCCTCCCCTCCCCTCCCGCACCGCCCCCCACGCCCACCCGCGGGGCGGGGGAGGGCAGCGACACACGCGTGGGGGGTGGGCGGCAACGCCCCGAGGGGGAGGGAGAAGAGACACGCGTGGGGAACCGCAGGGATCCCCCTGGGGCAGCGGGACACCCCCCAACCCCCATGGGCAGCCCCCCACTGTGGGTGCCCGGGGCACCCCCGGCCACCTCCCGCCCCCTCCGAAGAGCGGCGGCGCGGGGAAGGCTCCCGGCCTCGGTGCGCTGGGAAAGGATGAGTTTTCCCATGATTTCCCATCCGATTTTCTTCTCTCCCGCCCCGTTTTTATAATTTCTCGGGTGTTTTCAGCCGCTGGCATCGCGCATCGGGGAGGGTGCGGGATCCCAGGCAGGCGCCGGGCTGGAAATCGCAAGCCATCGCCGCGGCGCCACGCAATTAGCACCCGCAGAAGCAGCGCTAATTAGGCTGTTCCCGCAGCAGGCGTGAAAACACAGCCCCCATGTGCGTGTATTTATTGTCTTATTTCCGAAATAAGCCCAAAAGCAGCAGTTTAGGTGTTGGGATAACAAATGCACGTGTGTTATAAGCGGAGGGTGGGGGATGAGGTGATTTTCCTGCTGGGGAAAGCCCATTCCCAAGGACCCGATGCCATGTGCATCCTGGGTGCTAAATAAGCCCTGTCCAGTGTCATGGCCTTGGTGGCACGTGGGAGCTGGACCCCATGGCAAGTGGCTGTGCAGGCAGCTTTGCCCGGTGTCACTGGCCAGACCTGGGCTTCGTGTGTGGCAACGGCACCGTCCCAGCTTGCTCCTGCCCTCCTGGCAGCGGGTGCTGTCACCAAATGTAAACCAGCCAAGACCCAAACCCAGGGAGCCCATGCCTGGGGACTCCCATGGGGCCATCACACCTGGGCCTGCAGTGGCTTCATTGAAATGCTCCCAGGCTCCCCTCTGCCCCACGCCTCAAAACACTGAGCCTGATTTCCCATCTTGTACTAAAACCTTCCCCTTTTTTTTGTACCTGAACCAGCAGTGTCTTAATTAACCTATTAATATAATTATCTCTTCTTATAATTAGATCCCCCGGGTTTTCCAAGAGCTGGAGTGTGGGGGGGAGGGGGGGGATCCGTGGCTTGAGACCAGAGAGGGTGCAGAGCTGCTCCTCAACAGGAGGCAGTGATGCTGCTGCACGGCTGCAGGGTGGCACAGTTGCAAGAACGCCCGGTTGCATGACAGCACAGATGGATGACAGCGGGGCTGCAGGGTGGCAGAGCTGCAGTGTGGCACAACTGCAGGGTGACACGGGTGCAGGATGGCAGGGTTGCAGGGTGACACAGCTGCAGGGTGACACGGCTGCAAGATGTCAGGTTGGCAGGGCTGCAGGGTGACACAGCTGCAGGATGGCAGGGCTATGAGGTGACATGGCTGCAGGATGGCAGGACTGCAGGGTGGAGAAGTTGCAGGGTGGCAGAGCTGCAGGATGGCAGAGTGGCAGGGCTGCAAGGTGACACGGCTGCAGGGTAGAAAAGTTGCAGTTTTGCAGTACTGCTGGATGACAGGGCTGCAGGGTGACACAGCTGCAGGGTGACACCGCTGCAGGGTGACACAGCTGCAGGGTGACAGGTTGGCAGGGCTGCAGGATGTCAGGACTGCAGGGTGACACGGCTGCAGGGTGGCAGGACTGCAGGGTGACATGGTTGCAGGTTGGCAGGGCTGCAGGGTGACAGGACTGTGGGATGACAGGGCTGTGGAGTGACAGGACTGCAGGGTGACACGGCTGCAGGGTGGCAGGTTGGCAGGGCTGCAGGGTGGCAGGGCTGCAGGGTGGCAGGACTGCAGGGTGACACAGCTGCAGGGTGGCAGGGTGGCAGGGCTGCAGGGTGGCAGGGCTGCAGCAGGACGGGGCTTTGTGCCCTCTCGTGGCTGGTGCTCGGAGGCTGCGCTGGGGCTGCCTGGCCCGTCCTGCACAGTAGCTTTTCGGCGGGAGGAAATAGCTGCGCGAGTGCGTCTGGAGATCCTTTCCAATTCGCAACGCGAAGGTTCCCCAGGGAAAAACGAGGAGGAAAGATTATGACGAGGAAGTGAATCTGTTATCAGGAGCAGTCTGACAAATAAAAACCCATCCAAAATCTGCCGCGCGGCACTTGCCAGCTCTTGTTGGGTTTACGTAAGCGATTAGAAATAGGAACTGTTTCACTCCGGGCGAGAGCGGGTGGGAACTGCTCCAGCTCCCTGTTTGGGTTGGGGGGGGCTGTTGTTGTTGGAAAATGCCAATTTGTCAAAATGGAAACATTTGGCAAGAATATACCCGTTTTGACAAACTTATGTCTAAATGCAGCCAGGGAGGCTCTGGGAAGGCAGGCAGGGGAGCGCAGCGCAGCCCTGCCACCCTCCTCATCCTCAGCTCAGGGGGATCCCTTGGGGGTTGTACAGGGCTGGGGCTGCCCGTGGCAAAGTGGTGGCCTTTTG
Organism: Scolopax mira; assembly: GCA_004320125.1. NCBI lineage: Eukaryota > Metazoa > Chordata > Aves > Charadriiformes > Scolopacidae > Scolopax > Scolopax mira. The sequence continues at coordinate 52,129 of BJBW01002299.1, read as the reverse complement.
GCACTGTCAGCTCCCCCCATGGGCTGTGGGTGCTGCCATGGCTCAGCGCTGCTCGGGCACGGTCAGAGGAGAAGCATCTTTTTCTTTCTCACCCTCAAAATTGCGGAAAAAGGCTTAAAACGTGACTTTGGGTCTTATTGCTGAGGCCAGGCGCCTGGCAGGGAGGAGGGGAAGCATCGAGCTCTGTGAGTGCTTGGCCTGTGCCCAAAGCTTCCCCAGCCCCGGGTTCAGATAAGCCAGTGGGTGGCTCTGCAGGAGGGTCCCCAGTTTCACCCGAGACCCCACTGGCCAAGGACTGGCTCTTTGCCTTGTTGGCAGCTCAGACAACTAAGGACAGCAAGAACCCAGGTGTATTTTTTTAAACAAAATTAGGACATTTTGTTGGGGGTAAAAAAAAAAAAAAAAAAGGAGTTCTGAAATGAGCAGCTCTATGTTCCTCATACTCAGTGCTCTCAGCAGGCAGCAGCCATCCTCACATCCCCGTGGTTACCCAAGAAGGGATGTGGGACATGAACCCCATCCAGCAGGGCTTCTGCCTGGTGCCTCTCTGATCCTCTGTCCTCACGGTCTGCTGCGTGTCTTCCCCTCTTCATTAGCACATCTTCATCTGCAGCTCTGACAACACACTCTATGGGAGAACGCAGCTTTCCAAGTTTGGCTGGATGGGGCTTTGAGCAACCTAGTCTGGTGGGAGGTGTCCCTGCCCACAGCAGAGGGGTTGGAACTCAACGATCTTTAGGGTCCCTTCCAGCTCTAACCATTCTATGATTCTCCACACCCTTGGGTGGCACCTGTGGCCACAAGGGAGGCTGGCAGCAGTGGCCCCACAGGCACCCTTGGGGCAGAGCCGGTCCCCAGGGCTGCTCACAGCAGGCAGGAGCCACCGGGCTGCTCTGGCAGAGGCAGATGAAAGTGTCTGGGGCTGTCATGGCGTTATGGATGGGCTGCGAGCGCTGGCGGGGAGCGGCGAGCAGACACTGCGGATGTGGAGGAAGCCTCCATGTTTCCGACCTCTGATTGATGAGATGCAAGTGCTGGCCGTTTCACTTACTATATCACCGATGTCTCAGCCCTCCGACTGGGATGAGGGTGCTTTGAAGCCCAGAGACGGTTGTCTCCACTGAAGGACAAGGAGGGTCATGTTTCTTCCCCCCTTGAGATCCCAGAAGGAGCGAGCAGATCCTTGGGAAGCCCCATGGCCTGGCTGATGGCTCAGCAGCTCCCCAGGGTACTGGGGGTCTCCTGCAGCCCGGGGGCAGCCAGGGCACTATGGCCACGTGGAGGAAGATGCTCCGTGGACAGTGGCCAAAGTCACATGCGATGGCTGCCAAGGGGAAGAGGTGAGACAAATCCAAGCTGACCAGGAGCTCCCATGGCAATGATGGATGAGCCACAAAAGGGGAAAACAAAGCAGCAGAGAGGCCTGAAGCTGGCCAGTGTCAGTGCTGCAGGGCTCGCAGAAGGCACCAGGGAGTCACAAGTGGCAGGATGCTCAGCGACAGCGATGTTTCATCCAGCAAAACCCCACAACCACATTTCTAGTTTGCCTAAGGGCCACCTTTAGTCAGTGAGGCCACCCTGGCTGGCTGCGGGCGGTCCCCATGCTGCTGGGGATCACCTGCTGTGTGCTCCCCAGGGCTGGAGATGGCCACAGGTTTCCTCCTGCCCTACCCAGCTTGGGTTGGTCAGCAGTGACATGAGCTCTTCCTCCCAACTGACTGGGTGCTGCTGCGGTGGCATCCAAGAGGGTGAGCAGGGATCCCCAGGTGGGATGGGGACACGTGGAGAAGCACCACTCTGGGGGATGTGTCCTGGTCCTATGGAGCCTGGCCCCTGCATCCCTCCTCTCTGGCATAGGGCAGGCAACTAGGTCTCCTTGGCTGGCAAGGTGGGTGTGAAGCTGCAGAGGGGGTGAAGCTGCATCTGAGGCTGCAGATGTCCCATGCCACTCCAGGGGCTGCAGGGTCAGGATCTGGACCCTGCCTTGGCAGATCTTGTGACAGAGCATCACTTGGAAACGTTTGGCGAATGTCTCTAAGGGCCATGTGTCTGCTCAGCAGCAAGATCCAATGCCAGGCATGGCTGCCCGCATACATGTGGTTTGAATCAGGGGTTTTTTTGGGATGGCTCCCTCCAGGCAGACACATCACCCTCTCCTTTCCAAATGCAGGGCTGTACTTGCCAGTCTCCCTCGGGGTGGCAGAGCCCTGAAGGGAGGAGGCACTGGGACAGAGCAGGCTCCCAGGGCAGCCCTCCCTGAAACTCCCTGTGCCCCATGTCAGGGCTCACCCACAGCAGAGGGGTTTGTCAGCCCCACCATGGGCTGAAATCCTGGTCCCAGAGCAGGTGAGGTTCATGCCTGATCCAGGACAGTCAAATGAGGAGCCCCACCAAGGGCCAAACAGAGCAACATCAGTGTGGCACCACAAGAGCTCAATGGTTCCCTTGTCTGTCCTCTCCCCCACCCCGAAACCAGTGGGTTCGAGCAGGATGGGACCCCGTATAACCACCCAGCTACCCCATCACTGTGACCCAGCCTCTCCTTCAGAGACCTCCCCTCTGCCCACCGCAGCAGGCAGGCAGGAGCCACAGCGTGGGTGCTCTGGGATTTCCCGAAGTTTGTTATTACAAAGAAAGAAAGAAAAGGGCTCAAGGGATCAGCGGGGATGAAAAATGCTTTAGAAACACGGGAGATCATTTAACAGGTCACCTCCGCAGTGGAGTTTGCCAAGCTGATAAAGGCAAGCAAACTTATTAAGGCGCGCACAGCTTGATTCGAAACGGCTGCTCCCAAACAGCCAATTACTCCAGGCCGTTCAAATCCAATTAGGAAGGCTGTTTCCCTGATTACGATGGTGCGTTTTACAAATACAGCACAACTCCTTAGGTTCAAAGAGCAATCCATAAAAAGGAGCTCGGTAAGAGCCAAGCTGGTGCCTGCAGCCGAGGGAGACAAACCTCATCCCCGTCCCTGGGGATGCAGGTACCACAGGGGATGGGGATGGGATACTCGAGCCCCCAGGTAATGCTCGCTGGAAGAGCAGCCCTGTGACTGTCCCTAAAGCAGCAGAGCCCCCAGCCAAGGAGAAAGGATCTCTGAGCTGCAGTCCTCACCAGGAGCTAGAGCTTGGGATCACCCAGATGCAGGATACCAGCAGGGTCTGTGTCAGTGCCACCCCTCTGTAGTCCCCTCCAGAGTCTCAGCAAGGGCCACTTTTGTCATTCAGCTCCACCAACCTGTGACATTTCCAAGCCTTTCCCCAGAGACCTGGAAAGTTTTGAAATTTAACCACTGAGCGTTGAAAAAAACCCAGCCATCCTCAACGTAACATTGGAGGGGGTTTTGCCCTGATCCTGCCAGTGGGAAGAGGTAGATTTTAGAGGGAGAAACCCAGGTGGGACCACCAGGGCTTTGCCCAAGCTTGCCAGGGCCAGCAGAGCACAAGGAGGAAAATCAAATCATATGTCTCCAATTGGGATCATGGGTGTTGCCGTGCAACAGAGCTGATCCCCTCCAGACCCAGCAGGGATCCCATCACCTGGAGCAAAGGAAACCCCAACAAACTCATCACTGTGCTCAGACAGAGGATGAAAAATGAACTTGCAAACTCTGTCCTCGGTCCCAGAGGCTGACCCAGGCTTGGGGGGCAGGAAGGGCTAGTCTGGGGCCAAGCAGCAGCTCCATCACCTTCATGGTGACCAAATCCTCACCACAACCACTCCAACGGGTTTGCTTCAAAATCTGGCGTGTGGCCACCTCTGGGGTGTAGCACAGCCCCTGTTATTAAAATGTGTGACAGCAGCTCAAAGATGGAAAGTGAAGTTGTACATTCTCCATCTGAAACTCCGGGAGGAATTTCAAGCAGGGGAATGCAATTTCCAGCCTGGAGGAGAGCCAGCAGCACCAGGGCGAGATTTTTTCTTAATATGGTTTTGCAAAACTTGAACACAGAAAATTGCCCGTAGCTATAGCAATACCAGCGAGCTGGAGACAGCCCTGCTCGGGGAGCAGGCAAAGCATTTGCACAACAAAAACACCCACCAACTCCAACAAGCCTGATGTCCCCTGTCTCTGCTGGGATAATCAGCCACCTTAGTTCCCCCCTCCATCCCGATCTCAGCTGGGATTTGGGGGCTGAGCCGGGCAGAGGTTTTGTGGACTGGGGTAAAGCCACTCTCCTGCCCGTCCTGGGAAGGGAGCACCATCCCAGGAGTGAGGGTTTCGACAGGCGAAATAATGCCTACAGCCACTTTACAAAACTCCCCACGGGACAACAGGACAGGGCTGCACCTTCCCACGGTGCTGCAGGCCACCAAAGGGCCACCAATTTTTTCACAGAAGGCAAAAGCTGGTGCTGGCAGCACCAACGGGAGGACATGGCTTTTCCCAGGCCCTCAGCACTTGCAGGTCCCCACTCCCTCCATCAGCACAGGCAGGACACGCATTCAACAGCTCCACCTTATTCTCCTAACAGCGTTTTGGGGGATCCCTAACAGTGGGGTCCCAGCCACCAGCCCGAGAAGCACTGCCTGCACACGGCAGCACGGACACGGCTGGCTCCCGGCCAGCTGGAGTTACAAAAGGAGCCTTCCCCCTGCTCCTGCTTTTGATTTAAATAATCCCAATAAGGGGATAAAGCAGCCAAACCCCACTGATTTTTTTAACGCTTCAATTTAAAAAATAATATACATGAAATGTGCGATTTTTATTAGAGCAGGCAGAGCTGCAGAGCATCAGACAGCCCTTTGCTAACCAAACCTCTGTCCCCGGGACACCAGCTATTAACTCTGCCATCCAGAGCTCTCAGACATCCTCTCCACAGCATCCCAGCTCTGCCTTGGCCCTGCTTTCCTTCTCATTTCCCATGCAAACACAAACTCGGGGCTGGCTGCAATTATTCCTTTATTGGTGCCCTCCTGGGCGAAGACGCAAGAGTGACAACGGTTTCACATCATCCTGGCAGGGAAAAATTACAGGGATGGGGAGGAAGACAAAAGCAAAGGTGCTATTTGTTGCTTAATTAGCTGTTACCCAGCACCTGCTCACACAGGTCTGTGGAAGCAGAGGGATTTCTTTACCCTGGTTAGATGTGTGGGGCAACAAGGCCATTTCCTCTGAGAAAGTCTCCTCTTGAAGAAGCCAGGCGATGCCACACAGATGGATGGTGAAATATCATTGTATCTTGGGCAGGGAGGAAGCAGGGTCTCAAATCCCACCATTAGCCCCTCTCCAACACCCCTCTCATCCCCTGCAGTTATTCCTGCCTCTGCTACATCAATCTGCACAACACAGGAGCAGTTGACTGACCGACCAGCCAGGGGTACTTGACAACTGCTTAACCTGCTCTTTACAGGCTTAGTAACTCGGTGGAACCACAATTAAATGTTCATTGCTGATCTCATTTAGAGTTAATTACATGCCAAATAGACATATCTCTAACGTGCTTGGAAGCATCCCAATAAAGGCTCTGAGCAGCCCATCAATTGTTTCAGCGCCCAGTGCTCATTTGCAGGTCTAAATCAATAGCATCATCCCATTTGGGTCAGAGGAGGGGGAGATGTGGCATCAGCTCAGCTCTGAGGGAGGAGGTGAACAGAGGGGAACCTCTCCTGGCCACAGTGGGTGAGACACGACCCATGGCAGCACCAGGGTCAGCCCCAAACCCATCAGCTCTCATAGCAACATGGCTAGGATGGGGCTGCTTTGGCAGATAAAATAGCATGTCACACTGAGGTTCCTAATTTCTTTCTAAAAATCCATCTACAACAGGCTAATATCAGGGTTGCCGCATGGTTTAATCCCCCTTTTTTAGCCCAAAAATGGAGCTGACTCCATTTGGGTCATGCTCCCATTACACTTCCCCCCTGCTGCTGGGCTGGGGGCTGCCAGCTGCGCCAAAGGCACTGGGACAGCACTGGTGTGGGACTGAGGAGCCTGGAAGGTGCCCCAGCATGCTGCAAAATGATGGTGGCAAGAGAGGGATGCCAGCCCCAAGCCCTCTCTCTCTGGCTCCGTGGTCCTAAGCCCACCGGAGAGAGCCAGAACCCAGCTGAGGTCTCCAGGGCTCTGGGCAGGCAGGGCCAGCTCCGTGCTGTGGAAGACATGCACAGCTTGTCACCTTGGAGGGCAGAGCTGGAGAACTGGATCCTAAATGCTGGCAAAAATCAGCCAGTAAGCGTGCAGAGCTGTTCCCAATCAAGCAGGGGGCCAGCACAGCTGGGGCGCATCCTCACCACTCGCTCCAGTCACAGCCAGAGAGTTCCACGCCGTCGTGCCCAATCTCTGCAGGAACCAGCTTTTTTTTCAAGCAAATTGGTTTACAAGTTTCCTTTCCCCCCCCCCCCCCCCCCGAAAAAAACCCCAACAAAACAAAACCCCAAACCCATTTGGGGATGGGGGTGTTTTGCTTGTTTGCCTTTATAAAAAAAAAAAACAACATGTCACCAGGCACAGATGGCCACATTTATGAGTCTACGGAGCTCTGGCATGCCCATTGCTAATTCCTTGCACAGGTGGGGGGTAGCTTTCATTTGGCTCTGGTTCAACCAGATATTCAGTGGCCAAAGGGAGAGGAAGGTGTGGGATGGAGAATTGGAACATCTGGAGCAGAGCCGAGCAATAACGAAACGCAAAGTGAAGTTTTCAAGAAAATGTCTCAAGTGGATGGAGGGGAAAAGCAGAGTTTAAAAGGCTCCCTGCTGCCAGAGAGGGGGGAGACAGGCTCCCAAGTGTCCTTCTGTCAGGCGTTTGGTTGAGTTTTGGAAACAGGGCAAAAAAAAAATATGCGTAGCGTTGAAGGAGGAGGCAAAACCACTGGATTAAACCCTGGCCAGCTGCACCCCCAGCAAAACCTACTCCTCCACTCTCAGCAACACAGATTCCAGCGCTTAATGCGATAAAACCTGAATTTCAGAAGTTTTTCAGTAGCAGCAGAGGGATCAGGCTGTGATTTTGGGTCAGAATCCTGGCTTACCCTGCACAGGATGGGAATGGTCCCTCTCCTTGGGCCAGCCTGGAGCTCTCCCTGCATCCCCCAGTTGATGCAAGGTTGGTCCCTGCAGGTGCCCCCGGCATCATACAGGCTCCATTTCCCAAGCAGCCCCACCAACATTATTTAAGTCATATATAGGGGTAATACATTTTCTTTGTCTGTTTTCATTGTCTATTCCAGTCTCCATTCTGCAAAACCCCTACGACAGCAAAATACTGCACCATTAAGAGCAGCTAATGAACAGATAATGAATCGGGTGATGAACATAACGAGCTAATACTCTCATTCCCCCAAATAGTGGCATGCATCACATGCGCTCATGAATCACAGCTGCCGAAATCAAAGGCCAAGCAGCCGACAGGTCACACCAGAGCCATGAGTGCTGAGCACACCAGGACCCTGCTTTCTGGGTGAAAAACACCCGCTTTCCGGTTAAGAGCTTGGGGTCTCCCTCAGGAGTGAGGAGAGGTGAGTGGAACGGAGCTGCAGGGAGCATGGCTGCCTGCTGGGAGCTGCCACCGGCACGAGGGCAGGGTCTGGCCCAGGCTGCCATGCCTCACCCAGCAGGAGAGGGTTGGTCCCGCTCATCTCTCATCATCTGTGATGCACATGCTGAAGCAATCAGTGGGGAAAGGCTGGAAAGCCTCCAAAATGGGAGAGGGGGCTCAGGGTACACTCTCCTTCCAGCAGCCCCCGGGGCTGCAATACCTCCTGCACCAATAAACTGCAGGTGCTGGGGGATTGCGAGCACTTGCCCACGCACTTCAATAGGATTTGGATCCTGCCTCTGCAGCCCCTTCCCAGCTCACACACAGCAGGGAAAAAAAGCCCCATTTAGAGACAAAAGCCTCCTGGTGGTGAGGATCCCCTTTCCCGGGGACAGTAGGCATCTGGTTCCTATAGTGCAGGCACCCACATGTGCTGTGTGACCCCACAGGTCCCATTCCCTCCCCAAAAAGGCAGGTCAGCGCTCGCCGGCTCTGCAGGAAGGAGGTGGGTCTTTGTCTGGAGCCAGGCCGACGACAGAAGCTTTCAGGAAAATCACCCAGGCTGTGCTGTGTCTGGGAGAGATGGAGCTGGGACCAAAGCTGCAGGTAACCTGAGGCTGGTCAGCCCCAGAGCTCTGCTGGGGGAGCATCAGAGAGAAACACCCCAGGGGTCCTTGGACCAGCATCACTCCACATGGACTCGTGGTACCCACCAGCATCCTGTGCCTCAAATCTTGATCTAAATATTTGGGTGCTTGTGCTTCGGGACTCTGTCACTTCCCACACCACAGCCCCAAGCACACCCGAGGGGGGTCAGCTGCAGAAGCCCCCATCCCCAACCCTGCCTCTCCCACCCAGGACCTTGTTCCTCCACATCCCAAAAGCACCAGCCCCTGCCCCCATGTGAACTTCATGGATAAGCCCTCAGAGCCCCATGGAGAAGGGTAGAGCCAACAGCCCTCACCATAGGGAGTGCAGGAGCATCCCCACCAGCTGCAGCACCCTCTCTGCAGCCACTGCCACCTGGTGATGCACATCCCCACCATGGATCTCCCCCATCACCTGACCCAACATCTGAGCACAGATAAAACCAACAAGAAAATCCACAAATCTATAAAGGTGAAAACATGTTTTAGGACTGCACCTTGGAGGTGAAACCCAGCCAGACATCCATCCGTACCACACATCCCTCCTGCACCAAGAATCAAGTCCCTGCTGCAGTACCAGGAGGACACCAGAGAAGCCTGGCTTATGGGACCAACACATTCTCCAGGCACCTTCTCCTGCTGGGGGTCTCACACAGCCACAACCAGGCTTTAGCATCCCAGGCTTCAAGGATGAGACCAAAGAACAAGCCAAGGGCAGCTGGGGGAGCTCAGACATAGGGGCTGGCCACACACACCCCCCAAGCAGTGACAGGTCTGGGACGAGCCTGCTGGCTCTGTCCTGGCTGTGACTTCCAGGACAACCCGTCTCCTCTCCCGACGACAGGAGCTTTCAGGAAAATCACCCAGGCTCTGCTGTGTCTGGAAAAGATGGAGCTGGGACCAAAGCTGCAGGTAACCTGAGGCTGGTCAGCCCCAGAGCTCTGCTGGGGAAGCATCAGAGAGAAACACCCCAGGGGTCCTTGGACCAGCATCATTCCACATGGGCTCGTGGAATGATGCTGGTCTTTAATTCTTGCAGCTATCAGAGTCCCTCAGAGCATCCTCTGCCTCCCAAAAGAGCCAGTGCTGCCCGATGGGGTGCCAGGGGACACTTCAGTGCTGGGAGGCCTGATGGTGCTCACCCGCCCCACGCAGTACCAAACGCAGGCCAGTACTTGGGGCTGGCCCCCCCCAGCCTTTCTCCTGCTGCCCCCCACAGCAGGACCAGCCCACAGGACTCATCATCCCAGGGCTCATGTGAACGCCCCGTGGTCACTTTTAACCTCAGATCTTTGGCATTATTAATAACATACATGTGGGTCTCGCTTCCCCTATGGGATAACATCTGGGGGATATTCATCACGGCCACCGTGGGCTGCAGCCCCCCGCTCTCCCCGCGGAGCGGGATGGGTCACATCTGAGCACCGAGCTGCTTGATGTGGAGTCATTAGCATGCACAGACTTCCAGCCCAATTACTTGACAGATGAAATCAAGATCCGTTGGCCTTATTGTTTGCATCTGGAGCGCTGCATCCACACACACTCCTCCTGCCTCCTCCTCCTCCTCCCCCCAACCCAGTCCTGGCTGCACCAGCGCTGGCTTCATCTGGATGTTGTTTACCATGGCTTGGCGCATGGGAACGTATCAAACACACCATAATAAAATTAGTCCTACACAACAGCAATTATCCACAGCACCTTCAGAGGGGAAAAGACGCACCATTTCCCAACCCTTCTTTCTGTGCCTGGTGGTTTTCCTTCCATGAGCAGCTCTCGCAGGAGAAGGTTTGCTCTCCTGGCAAGCATGGAGCAAAGCCCAGGTGGATCCCACCACAACCTGTTTGCAGTTCCAGTTTCGCAGCCAAGCTGCTGCTGTTCTACCGACCGACTTTACACAAAGGGACAATTATGCTTCGTTTCTACCCATTAACACATTCGACAGTGTTGAGCTTGCTTAAGGAGGGAGAAAAAAAAAAAAAACCAAGTTGCATCAGAAATATTTGAGGAGCTGAAGTCAGCACACAGGTGTTGGGAATGACACAGTGCCCGGCAGCGTGCCAGTGCCAGCCCAAGCAGAAAGCCCCTAATCCTGGTGATTACAGCCCATAAACACAGGTGTGGGGACGGGGCTCACACCCCAGCACACACATGGGTTTGGCTTTGTCCCGAAGCCTCTCACAGAGCTGTTAATTAGGAGAGAGGAGGTTAATTCTTGCCACGTGTTTCCCATGGCACTTTGTTCTCAAGCTGGTGAGAGGAGATGGTGCTTCACCAGGGTCTCTGCTCCACTACAGGACAGGAAGGTGGCATCTCTCCAGAGGAAGCCTGGACCATTGTTGGGGAAGCAGTGAGGGTCAGCTGTGGACAGAGATGGCTCTGGCTGCTGCAGGGACATCATCCCCACCTGTCATTGTCCCCAGGACAGAGGTGCTGGTGCCCATGCGGTGGCTCAGCTGGCATGCAGGAGGGTGGCCCATCCAGCCCCATGGCACAGAGCCACAAAGGGGATCAGGGGCAGCCTTGGAGGCAGGCACCAAGCAGCAGAAAGAATCTGGGTTTCTTTCCCCCCCCGTAACCCATCTGTCCTTAATTTCTTTGGGGGTTTCACTCCAAATTCTTCAGATTCTATGGCAAATGTTTTGCAGTCCTCAGCTCAGCTCGCCTCAGCGGCTGCCCAGCTCAGGGCTGCCTGCAACTGGAGCGGAGGGAAGGGAAAATGCCAACCCTACAAATTCACCAACAAACAACCCGTGTCCAATGAACATCACCAGCGGCAACACAGAAGTGGTGGGAGCCTTTACGTGGGGGCTGTGCCAGCCCATCCCTCCATGCATCAGCAGGGGATGATAGATTTTGTGGCCAGGGATACCAGACTCTGCACCAGCCCCAGTTCCAGCCCATCATGATGTGATGTGCTCCACACACAGAGCAGGCTCCTGAGATCTGGTCCTTTTTTGCCAACGACTGGACCAAGTGGTGCCAGCCCTGCCTAGGCATCCCTTCCCTTCCTGCAGACCACAGCCCCAGGAGGCACAAGTCTGCCTTGCCAGAGCTCTGGTGGGAGGTGTTTCCATTTGCTCTTATCCTTTGTAGCAACAAATTACTTGTTTTCCCCTAATTTTGCAATTACAAGAGGGTAGCTCTGGGCTACAAGCAAATCCAAATATCTCGGGCTGGGGAGCAAAACCACGTCTCACATGCACCCATTCCCACACGGAGCAGCAGCGCTGTGTGACGTCCCTCGCAGTCGCTGCTAATTAACCGCTAATTTTACAGACTTCTTTCTGGTTTGTAGTCATTTAACCTTTCCTGTGGGTTGGAGCCCTGCAGCCAGAGCTCTCCCAGTGGGCACCAGGATGGCTCTGGAGCAGCTCCCTGGGGAGAGCGGGGCGGCAGCGCTGGCAGCAGAACAGGACACATGGCGCCAGCTACAGCCCCGTCCCCAGGATGCTGGGGACAGCTCGAGAAGCATCAGGAGGCACTTCCAGCCTGGCCAAGGTCGATCTCAGGGTGGTCACAGCCCACTTTGGATGCTCCCACCTCCCCAGGATGCCAGCATCTGAAATATCTTCCCCATGCTGCCAGATGAAGCAGAAATTCATGATCCTGCATGATACTGGGTAAAAATGATCCTGCTCCAACAGGAGCCCAAGCCCACATGTAAGTTCAATTTAGGCCCAGTTTTGGAGATTTAAGCAGTGCCTTGGCTTGACACGGGCTGTCTGAGAGACCACGTTTCCTCTCTGGAGCCTGCATCCAAGCCACGGGTTTGATAAGTATCAAGATACCGTGCTGGCCTCAAATGGAGAAATTAAACAAATACCTTGCATATTTTGGCGATTCCCGCACGTGAGCAGCTGTAATTGAAGACACGATCTGTCTCGCCCTTCAGCATGTATTGGCAAATTACAGCCTTTCGTTACTTCCCTGAGTTTAATCTGCATTGAAGCAGAGGGGGTCGCCTCGCGTTCGCCCCTCGTAGGGATCCCAGGCTCCCAAGGAATCCCTCAGAAAGGGGAAACACTCATGGGTTATCTTTGCCCATAGTGCCAGTCCCTCTGCTGAGAAAGCCCAGACCCAGGTGGGTGTCTTGGCATGTCTGTGCCACCCAGTGCTCCGTGCAGCCAGGATGTGCTGCCCCGGGGGCAGGAATATGCAGCCCCTGGGGTTTTCTTTTCCCCCCTTTTACCATACCTCGAGAGTAACCTAGAACAAGACAGACAGCAAGAAACCCCCCAAACTCAGCAAACTGCAGCCCCATTCTGTCTGTGCAGCACAGGAGCCCCAGAAACATCCCAGCTTTGCAAGGAGTCTCCTTCACCTCAGGGAGCCCAAGGGCTTGAGGACACCTCCTGTGGGCAGGCTGGGCAGCACCAACCACCATGGTCCAGAGGGAAATCCCTTTACAAAGGGCCCCAGGGACCACAGCAGCCACCCTCCCCTAGAAAATCCAGTTGAGAGTTGGGCCCCCCCACTTCTAGTGCCCCCAGCTCCCCTGGGAGCCCATCACCATCCACATGGGTCCCACCAGGATGGACACAAGCTGTGGTAGTAAAGTTTCCCAGCAAAGACCTGCTTGGGCTCACAGCTCTCTGGAAGACTCATGCACTCACAAAACAGGGTGTTCATTAGGGGCTGTGGGGTGCAGCACCCCCAAGACCCACCACCCAGACTGGGGGCTCTGCGCTGTGGCTCCCACCCCACAGCCAACATTTCACCCACATTTTATTAGCATGTATGCGACATCTATTGTTCAGTTTTTAAAATACACAATAAAGTGCACAAGATGAAGATGCAGATCAGGGTTGACGTTTAAGTCAGGTCCCACAGCTTTCCTTTAAGTTCAGCTGAACCCCTTACAGGGCTCTGGAGGTTTTTGGGGTTGCATCCACTCACCAAACGGGGCTGTTGGGAAGAGGGTTTGCTCCTGTTGACTCCAGCAATCTCTGCCTGGAGGGTTTTGGTATCTCAGCATTGACACTGCAGCTCAGTCCATTACAGGAAGGAGCAGAACTGGCTGCTCCCTCCTTTAAGCTCTGCTCTGAGCAATGCCTGAGCCAGGTGGAGCAATTCAGCCCCATCAGTGTCCCCAGACCCAACCCATCAGCTGTGTTGGCATTGCCCCATTTCTGATCCCCCCAGTACCAGACAACCCATGAGGTTCAAAAGCTCTTTAAATACCCAACCTGCAATCCCTCAGTGCCTGCTTCCATCCAAGCACCATTTGACCTCAAGCGACACAGACTAGATGGTCCCCACTGGTGTCTCCTGCATCCTACCAGAATGGCCATGCCCGGTTGTCACCATCCCTCTGCTGCACTTGGGCTGGACAGGAAAAACAGTCAATCTCCAGTACTGCATCTTAGGAGCCATCAGTTAAATGAGCTCTTTTAATTAAGTGCAATCTAAGTTATGTGGTTATGTCAGGAGAGATGATAGAAAACACTCCCCTTGGCCTCGCCAGTGGAGAAGGATGTATTTCATGAGCTTCATTAGCCCGTGACCCGTGACGGACCTTGCCCCACGTGCCTGCTCGTGCACGCTTGTGCACACACTGTACCCATGAATCCTGTTCACTTCAAGCCAGACTTTCCAGGAGAAGCGCAGGCCACCCGATTTCTGTCCTGCCATCCAGGATGGATGGACAGAAAGCACCGCAGTCGGGGTTAGCTCATCTGGACAGACGGACGGACACAGGACATGGCAGCACCTCCTGCCTGCCCTGAGCATTTCCTGGGCATCACATCCCCATCAGAGCCTTGAAGCTTCGCCCGCCAGAGCCAGCGGCTTAAATTAATCTGAGATTAACCAGTTTGATCTCTTACTTTGAATTTTATGCCTGTGAGATTATTATTTTTTTTTCAAGCGCAGAGAAGTTAATTTCCAGCAGAGCTGTCGTGCTGCTGGCAGGCACAGCCACGGCCATAAAATACCAGCCCCGACTCAAGACGTCAGAGGGGAACAAAGATAGACTGTGATGCAGAAAAGATGCACGCATTTAAAATAATCTCCGAAGAATGCAGCACAGCCCTGAAGACACATGTCTCCAGTGTCTCTCCTGAGCTGATCTTTCCCTCTTTAAATAGACTGCGACGCTTATTCCCGCACAGTGGCTTTCCACATCTCGTTTTGCATCTAACAACGATGCAGTTCAAAACCATCATCTCCTCCCGGTCCCTCCAGGAAGCCCCTCGCTGGGTTCTGCTGGCCAAGCGTGCGGGGCTCCTCGGTGGTGGCCTCCGTGCCACCGCTGCGGAGCAACCGGAGTGAGAGCTCGCAGCCCCGGAGAAAATATGGGTTTTGCAGAAATTCTTGGCAGTCCTCCCACGGCTTCCCCGCTCCTGAAATTAAAGGATCGAGCCGCAGCAAACCCCTCCATCTAAATTAAAACGAGCTATATTTACTGTTCATGCTAATTGAATTATATTAACTCGGGGCTGGATGATAAGCAGAGCCGTCCCTTACAGTTCCTGGGCTTAATATGTTTAGCGTTCAGAAAAATGCACGCCAGTGTTCAAAGCAGAGGAATTTGGTCCTGGGCTATTTTCATCCTGCCCTGACAGGACTGGCCAGGAAACTCTGGGAGGTTTCAGGGATCGTGGTGAGGAAGCACTGGTGAGTCTGGTACAAATGTGGCATTTCTTCTTCCAGCACTGGGGAGTGGAAACCCTGCATTGGTGGTGCCAGACACTGATGGCAGCAGCGAGACGGGCTCAGGGAGATGGTGGTGCCATGTAGGCACGGAACAGGTGGTGGTACCAGGGTCAGGAGTGGCTTCTCCCCCTGATCCATATCTTCCCAATCGATATCTAATAGACATTTAATGTAGGGCAGGATCCAGCTTCATCCTGTTCTTGCTGCAGGATCTGGTCCTTGTGGTGCCGTCCCCACTGTCCCCATCCAGGTGGGTGCAGGCCCTGGGAGGGGGACATCCTGCACCACCCACCCAAAAGCCAGGGCAGTGAAAAGGGATCCAGGCTGGGGCAGAGCACCGTAAGGCGACAGGACAGAGATATTGGTGGAAAAGGAGAACATGCCAACAGCCCATATCCCATCAAGGGGAACTTAATTCAAAAAAGTCAGGCAGGAGGCTTCAATAAGACCAAAGGACCCTGCCAAGAGTCACACTTCCTATATTGAAGTGCATAAAAGCTGGACATGTAAGACAAGAAGAAAGCACTGTCAGGGTAGGCCAGTGCCAGCTAGCAAATATATAACAGTGGAAACATGAAATATTAATCACTGGTGCATAAAACAATAGGAAAAACTTGCCTTTTGAGGCAGCCATCAATCCTCACTCAGCAGGGAACATCAAGAGACGCTAATACCATACAGGTTCTGCTTAAATATTTGCCTTCCTTAATGCTCACGCAAGAAGCATTTTCTTTGAAGTTGAAAATAGACTGTAAATGTCTTTTGTGTGAGATGAAACATGATAAGACATGAAACCAGGAGGCTAAACTGTAGTTAATCACGGTGGTTTTACAAGCAACAAATCATTATTGTAGACAGTAAAGTCTATTGCTTAAAAGCCTGCACCACAAGGCTCAGCAGAGAGGAAAGCCCTGGCCGGGCATCACCTGCCACCAGGCGATTGAGGTTTTTGGGTTGTGGTCCATTGAGGTGGCCACTAGAACAGCCATGGTACTGGACTGGTGCTCGTGCAGAGCTGGACCAAAGCTGGCACAACCCAAAGCAGCTTTTCCCACCAGGGCCTTTCCCAAGGATCACAGGAGCAAGGCATTTTGGGGGTGGTTCATCCATTTCCACGCCGGGGTGCAATGAGGGCAGGACATGCTGTGGGCATCCCTGCAGAAGCACCTCCATTTCAGAGGTTGGCATAGACTGTGGCTGCACCCACAGCTTAGGATGGGGGTGATTCGTCCCACCCTGGGCAGACTCTGGGAAATCCATGCAGGGAAGCCATCCCCAAAAACTCGGGATGCTCTTGGGCTGAGGATGGAGACCATGGTGGACTTGGCTCTTCAGGCACAGGAAGGGCAGCACCACACCATATCCCAGCTGCCAAGCACAGGAGTGTGCGTGCACGGCAGCACGCACAGCCAGCACGGGACAGGTATCTCCCACATCAAAATTTCAGATCCTGATTAGAAGCGATGTGCACTTGGGAGCGTAAGATAAGACCCCAAAGCAAGCATATAAGTATGACTGATTAACAAATCAACCCTTGCTAATTACCTTAAAAAGTCGGATCTCAACAGCCAGCGAAGTTAAAAAAAAAAAAAAAAAAAAAAAAAAATTTAAATTTTCCTTGGGCTAAATATTTTTCCAGCCCGCTCAGACTCGCTCTGAATGTTTCCTGTCATTATCTCCCTAATTAACACACGCCACAAACCGAAAACAAATTTCCCCACCTCGTGGCTCTGGGAGGTTCAGCCGGATTAAACAAACCTCAGGAACCAGGACAGCGATTGCCCAGTGAACGGCATCTCAGGGTGGGAGGCAGCCTGGAATAGGGAGAGATGAAGTTATTATTGGTGAACGAAGTGGAATAAGCCTTTAATTTTTTCCAGCTGTTGCTGGATGTGCTGAGGGACAGGTGAGCTCCCCGGGACAGAGCGGAGAGTCGGGCGATGGGGGAGCACCTCACCTCCTGACAGCCTGATTCAGGGAAATCAGGGGCATGTAGCAGCTTCTTAATGACCATCACTTTATTTTCTGTCATTGACACAAACCCAGCTCCGGCCCTTACTGCATTTTTCACAGCCCCAAAACCAACTCAGAAAATCCCTTTTAAGCAAACCGATGCTCCAGAGCCCATCACTGGTGGAGCTCAGGGTCGTGGCTGGCACCAAAGTTGCCCATTTTCCTGGACCAGACTATGCAGGGGCACCCAAACCGGGATGTGCTCCCTGCCCCAAGGGATACCCCAACATGCAAAACCCCCAAAGTGCTGCTTTGGGGTCTCAGTGTGTGTTTACAGCCTGATGCACCCTCCTGTCCACAGCTTGCCATCCTGCCCACATGGGGGAGCCTGCAGGTTCAGCTAAAATAGGAAAAACTGTTGATCAAAGGGTAAAATTAAATAAAATAACAGAAACAGAAAAGAAGGAGCCATCCCTTCAAGACCAGGTAGTCCGCTTGTGAAAATTCCAGGTAAAAGCAGCCAGCCTGACCAGCCAGGGTGTTCCTACAGAGGCACTGTCTCCAAGGAATAATGGTAATTAGAGCTTCCTAATTCCTCTTGGTCATTTTCTTTTTCCTTGTGTAACGTAATTTCTATAGGGCTTGTCGTCTTTATTAGGAGAATTAATCTAAATCTTGCCGTGCTCTGGCTGCTTTGCCATCCACCAGAGCCATCCCGAGAAGGGTCAAAGAGGCAGGTCCTCTTCATGGCATGCAAATAAAAAAATTAAAAAAATTAAAAAGGGAGGTCAGCTGGAGGCTACGGAGGAGGAAATTAATGATTTTTTTAAACAATGAGGGAAGTTTGTGTTGGCCTGGTAACGTAATTCAATTTCTGTCATTAAACCCGCATCGCTGACGTGGGGCTGCTTTTACCCAAGTAAGCAAAATCCTCTTATTAAGCCAGAATTGTCATTAGTGTAATAATAAAATGAGGATGAATGGCAGAGGGGAAGGACTGGCCGCAGCCTAGAGGAGGTGATGGGGATGCCCCGTGCCACAGATCAAGGGAAGGGCAAAGGAGGTTTCCTCCCTCCCCGAGCACCCACAGTGGTCCAGGGAAGGATGAGGGAACCTCCTGCTCCCCAGGATGCCTGGGGATGCTCGGGGGAGCTGGGAAGGGGAAGGGGTGAGATCTGCCCTGCGGGGTCACATCCTGCCTCCTCAGCACCAGCCAAAATCCCTGCCAGCATCAGCACCTCCAGCCAGATTTCCAGGAAAATGTCCCATCCCTTTTTAAGCCGTGTTGAGATGGGTTTGGGTTTGGGTTTTTTTTGGTTCTGGGTGATTTTCCTCCTGGCTGCTGCAAGGATGGATGCACAGGAAGGCGAAGCCGCTGCCCTGGCAACCCTACCTCCTCCTTTCCTCCCTGCAGAGCCCGGGGAAGGGTTCGGAAAAGCACTTGCACCCTCCCGTGCCCGCATCCCCGCACTGCAAGGCAGCGTGGAAGCCCGGCTGGGTCCCCCCACGCGTGGGAGGAATCATCGGCACCCCTTCACCGCTGGCACTCTCAGAGGGGTTTCCTTCCACCGCAGCATCTCAGGGGAAACCACCCCCAAAAATACCCTCTTGCCCAGTGCTGCAGTTGAGGGGCAGCAGGGCAGGAGGTGGCCCAAGGACGGATGGTCCTGTGGTGCTCCAGGGTGGGAAGTAAAAGGGAGCAGCTCCTGGGCTTATGTGGAGGTCACCAGGCCCAGGGCAAAGCAGCAGATCAGGGGATTAATTGGTCGAAAAGGAGCTTCAACCTTCAGGCTGAAACCTGATTAGTAATTAGAGCCGGAGGTCAACCCCCCATGGGATGCCACAGGGTATGAGCCAGCAGGGCAGGAGGGAGACCTGGCACTTGGCTCCTGTGCTCCAGAGCAGACTTTACCCCCTTGGAGGAGGTACCTGGACTCTGGCAAAGTCCAACTCAAGTCTCCAGCCTCCACAAACCCAGTATCCAACCCTGATGGGGTGCAGAGACCTTTGCAAGGCAGAGAGGGTTGTAGCTCCATCTTGCAGGCAGCTTCATGCAGGGGAACTATCATGAGACAGCACTAAAACTCATATCCCCTCTGCCCAGAAAATCCTGCCAGCCCAGAAGGTACCAAGAACACACTATGAAACAAGATAAAATCAACTTCAGTTCGGCAAAAACAATAATTGGAGTGAAAAGGAAACCTTCCCCAGTGAATGTTTTGACCCCAAAAATGCCCAAAGGCCTCCAGTGCCTCAGCGTTCCCCTTTCACACAGCAAAACCTGGGGCAGCACCAACAGATTGAGAATAAAACCACATGCACCGACCTCAGGGCAACCCTTTGGGCTGTGAGACCACGCTGGACACAAGACTCCAGCTGCACCAGGGGACTTGGATCCGTGGCTGGAGACAAGAGACATTAGATGAAACGTGCTCTCAGCTTTCTGACCAGAGCTTTGGAGACACAGAAACCTGCTCTGCGTTCATACCTGTCTCGCACGCATCCCACCACTGCATCCAAAACTGGGAAAACCGAGCAGAGAAGGAATTCCAGGCCAGGTGCACCAGGGTACCATCAACAGGCTGTTTTGGGTGTTGTGTTTTTTTTTTTTAAAAAAGAGGTTATTTCTCCAACACAGTGAATCAGTGCTTTATTTTCGGTTCTGAAAGAGGTACCAGACCAGCAGTGAGCTCCAGGTAATGAGCTGGCGCGTTGCACTTTTTAACCTGTGCCCTCCTAATTGGTGGGGTTGAGGCAAAACACATGAGGAGAAAAGCCTCATGCCCTGAGCACAGCCCCACCAACCCACCCACACATCGCACTGCAGTTGTGCCACCGGACCCACGAGTCAGCAAAAGATTTTTGCCATCTTCAAAAATCCTTGTGTACAGATTTCAAGGAGGATTTGGTGTGTGGGCAGGGAGGGAAGGCCACGAATCAGCTGCTGAATTAAGGAGAAATCAGTGCTACGGCCCTTCTGAGCGCAAAGGGAGCGGCCGATGTGATTCCTAAAGCCTGAGTTGTGCAAAAGTGCAGCCTGTGAGCCTGACACCAGCCTCCCTCGCACCATCATACAGCGAGGAGGAACCATTAGTGCCACTGGAGTTTACAGCACAGTGATAAACCTGGTGTAAGGCCAAGGCAGAATCAAGCCCAGAGGATGTGGGAATTCTAGAACCGTCTCTACTGTGTGCAAGATGGGCAGAGGGGGGTGAAATACCTGGATGCTGTCAGGTGGGATCATAAAATCATCCTTGCCCTAGCATCCTGGAAGGGTTTATATAGGGCAATTCATACCATGATCCCAGCCCAGAATAGCACCAGAGATTAACCCAGACTCTGACCTCAGTTAATCCAGCGTTACTCCCTGGAAATGCCAGCAGAACCACCCTGGATTGCACGGGTGCCATGGCGGAATGGGCCCCTCCTGGCTGTGGTCTGGAGAGTGTCCTGGCTCAGCTGAAGTCAACAGCAAAACCACTGCAGAGCTCAGCAGAGGCAGGACAGCAGGCACGTGTAATGGAGAAAGCCAAAAGGACCCAGTAGTAGCTGCTACCGGCAGGGATAAGGATGCTGGGGAGAAGAGACAGTTGGGGAGGGGGAAAGGGCAGGTAAAATTAAGAGCTGTAGCCTTTGCGTCACCCCAATTATTGTGAAACACCCTCAGGCACAGGTGACACAACCCACCACCCAGGGCAAGCAGCTCCTTTTCCTCCCACCTCCCCCGTGCTCCTCCCGGCATCCCAAATCAGAGCAGCCCTGAGGGGGAACCGGCCCAGGGAAACCAGGAGCTTCTTTGGGGTTTCTCTTGCTCCCAGAGCCTCCTTGACCAGAGGGTGCCCCCCAAGGTGTGACGCCAGATCAGCTTGAGAGCAGTGTGCCAAGTAGAGCAGCTCGCTTACTTCTCCTTCAGGTCATTGTCTGCTTTGCCTAAAAGAGGGGGAGAAAAAAAAAATAAAAATCAGGGCTTGTGTTTCTTGCTCCAGAACCCTCAGCCCCTTTTATAGAGTTATTTAGCTACGGGCAGCTACCATCTCTCAACCATCGCAGTCCAATGAGCGGGCCAGCGAGTCGTGGGCAGGATGTTGCCATGAACTCGGCCTCCCAAAGTCTTCTTCTGACTTGGGGAAAGCAAACAGCACGACAACCACCACGGCAAGAAGCCCTGCCCTGCGCCACAGCTCCACTCCCTACTTGTAGGGCAGGTCTGAATTGAACTCCCCTTGGTTTCCCCAGGGGAATGAAGCAGCAAACTCTCTCCAGCATCACAGGAGCTCCCTGCCCTTCCTTTGCACCACCAGCAGGAACCCCCCAAGGCTCGGCCACCCCTCAGACTCCATCCAGGAGGTCAGAGAGCCTCCACTGAGCCACCAGCCGAGCAGCACATGAGATTTATTTAGGATGCAAGTGGCTCCTTGGTTTATCTGAAGGGACAGCTATGCCCCACCGAAAGCAGTGCATCACACACAGCGTGGACGGGCTATCAGCAACTTCCCCAAAATACAGGCTGAAACAGCTGCCAAACCACAGCTTTTACCTTTCGGGACAAATTTCAGCGAGCTGCTGAATATTCAGAAGCGAGACTGTCCCCTCTTCGGCCCGTCATTGAGGAACTCGTGGCCCAGCCCGTTGCCACACTTGCCACAAGACACCTAGAAAGGCAAGGAGAGGGGTCGATAGCAAGCGTTTTTTCTCAGCAGACAGGCTTGTGAAAAAAAGGTTTTTTGCTGCTTCCTAAAAGTTTCAGAACCTTTAAAGCCCCCGGCCGCTCCGTGCGCTTGGCCACGCTGTCCTCGTGGATGGTCTCGGTGAAGGCTGGCCACGGGGACGAGTGCTCGTACTTGGCACGGCTGGAGAACAGCTCATGGCCACACTTGGCACAGACGTAGATGCCTGGGGAGAGTGGCAGGAGAAGGGTCAGTGCTGGGGGGGGCAGCCCCCGCACCCAGCCGGCCCCCAGCAGTGATTTGCCAGTGACTGGGGGGTGGGGGGGGCGGCGGTGGGGACACATCAGCAGGGTGACATGGGGACACACTTTGGACTTTGCCCGTGTGGGCCACTGCCTGCTGCTGCTGCTGGACCCCCAGGGCCAGGTGGGCAAGTGGGAGCTTTTGGGACACGGGGCAGGATTCGCATCCCCAGTAGGGCCTCCTCTACAGGATGGGTCCAAACCAGCCCCTGCAGGGACCCCCCCAGTCCCACCTTTGCAGGCAGCATCTTCCCCCCCACCCCCCACCAGCCCCATGCTGAGGGGCCCCTATCAAGGAACCCAGAGAGGGGATCCCCAGCCCAGATCCCACGGGTGGAAGATGTCCCACGAGAAGGACATTCGCCTTCCCATCCACCACGGGAACCGCAATCCCGGCCGTGGACACTCCCCTCCCGCCCCACGGAAGGGGAGGGGGATCTCCCCCGACCCTACGGGAACTCCCCCGCCTCCCCCCAGCGCCCCCGGCCCCGCTCACCCGGCTGGAAGTGATCCTTGAACACCTCTCCCCCAAGGAAGGAGCAGAAGGACATGGCTGCGTCCGCCACCCCGGCCCGGTTCCGCCCGCTCCGGCCCCGCCCCGGTCCCGCCTCCGCCGCTGCACCGCCCCGCGGCCGGCAGGGGGCGCTGCGGGGCAGCCGGTACCGGGGGGGTGTGGGGGGGTGTGTGTCCCGGTACCTCGGGGTGGGGGCTCCGCTCCGCCTCTCCCCCCCCCCCGCGCTGTGGGAAACGCCGGGCCCCGCAGCCCCCGCCTGCCGGGCGAGGAGGGGCCGGAGGGGGCATCCCCGCGGGGGGGCGTGCGGGGCGGAGCGGGGACCCGCACGGTCTTGCGGATGCTCCGGCATCGCCGGGTGGAGCGGGGCGAGCTCCAGCCCGGCACCGGTCATTTACATCCGCCACCGGGACCAGGACGGACCCTCCGCCACCGGCACCGGCACCGGCTCTGCTGCCCCGCTCCCTCCCCGCCTGGCACCGGCATCAGTCCTTGAATCCCGGCGTCGGAACGCGCCGGCCTCCTCCAGCACCGGTACCGGCTCTTCTACCCCGGCATAGGGTCCGCTCCTCCCCCGGCACCGACACCGGTTCTCCCCCGGCACTGGGACCGGTCCGTCTCCCCGGCGACACGGGGACTGGTCGTCTTTCTCCGGCGCTAGGACCGACCCTTCCCCGGCGGCACCGGGACCTCCCGTCTGTCCCAGGTACCGGTGCTGCGGGAGCGGGGGACCCGCGGGGAGGGAGCCGGGGCACCCCCAGGGTCCCCCCAGTAGCGCTGGGTGATGGAGGTTGGGCAGCTCTTGGGACGAACTGGGGGGTCCCCACCCCCCGCAGACACGCCAGGGTCTCAGTGAATGGGGTGCAGGCACAGGCATAGCGAGGACCACCCATCCCACCACCCCAGGAGCGCAGAGCCAGGGGTCACCCGTGGGGACCCCTCCCCACGGAAGCCAGCGCGGGGAGGCAATGCTGTGTCCCTCCCTGGGGTGCGTGGGGCTCCCGGAGGAGGAGGAGGAGGAGGAGGAGGAGGAGGAGGAGGCAGCAGCCCAGCATGCGGCAAGGTAAGGGCTTTGAAGGTGAACCGCAGGCAGCCGGCTTCTTGGCAGGCTCCAGGAGCTGATGAGCTGCCTGCAGCTTCCTTTTCCCTCCAAAAAAAACCCCCTCGAGTTTCTTCTTCCTTAGTTTTATCTGAGGACCCTCGGATAAACCCTCATCCAGGGGGCTCTCACAGCAATCGCACCTTCCTTGGTGCAAGAGCAAAGATGCTGGAGCCCTTGGGGCAGAAGCTGGGGACTGTCCTGAGGAGCCAGCCCGGCTGTGGGAGCCCTGTGGCCCTGGATGTGTCTCTGCTCCCTAATGCCAACGGACGTGTGTCCATCACCCAGGAGCTCATCCCAAGGCTGTGGAAACCCCTGCCTGGGGCCGGTGCTGGCTCTGCTCTGCCGGTTTGAATTAGGTCAGGCTTTCATCTCGGGCAGGCTCAGCTCCCCGCTCCAGCCCCGGGGATTGATGATTTGTGGCAGGGGGAGGAAGGGGCTCCTGCTGCAGCAACCAGGGGTGGCGGGGAGCTGAGGACATGCCATGTCACTGCATGGAGAACAGGTGACAGGCTGTTTTGACAGCACCTG
>BJBW01002299.1:8051-28206 GCA_004320125.1 Scolopax mira | reverse complement strand
TCTGTATCTCAGCAGCATCATCCACCTGGCTTTTTCAGAAGGTGAAAGTGATGGGTGAACTGGCCAGATCCTTCTCCAGGGCTGTGTCCTGGTGAAACCAGGACTGAGAGCTCTCTTGTGAGCTGTAAGGGCCATGCCATGGGGGGTGAAAAGGTCTTGGGATGGCCCAGGCTCCCTTTGCTCCATGAGTTAGTAGCTGCTGTCAGCAGCAGCAGCCCCAGTGCAGAGGAGAGATGGGGATGAAGCAAAGTCCATAGCAGTAGAAAAGCTTAGCTCATCCCTGGGCCAGCACAAGGTGATGGGGAGGCTCTGGGAGCGGGTGCCTGGGGGACCAGATGAGGTGCTGGGTCTGGGCGCTGGGGCTGGCTGGCTCTGAGCATCCCAGCAGACACAGCCACCCTGGAGCCATTCGTGCAGTGCCAAAGTCTGCCCGGCTCCTCGCTCCCCCAGTGGTGTGAAGTCCACTCCAGTATCCACCAGTAAACCCCCTGAGAAGGAGTGATGTCACGTGGAACTGGGAACGAGATATGGAGCTGGGATCCTGTGCTGCTCAAAGTTATGTCTGGAGGTTGCAGTGAGACTTTCTTCAAAGCCCCACGCTCCTTAATCACAGGATAATGCAGAGAGCTCTCCAGTTACAGCACTAATAACCACAGCAATTTGATTTCTGTAGCAGTATATTGTGGAGATAATTAGATGAGGGATTTCCAGCTTGTTTGGCTGGATGATGAAAGCCTCCTCTGTGCCCAGACGGAGCTGTGCCACCATCCATGCCAGCAGCACCAGCCCTCTCTTCCAGCCACCAGCACTTCTGCTTAAATGGAGAGGGCTGCTGGAAGTGAACATTTCAATTAACTCTCCCTGAAATTAACTAAATTGTTGTGAAATTAACTTTTCACAACAAAAGCAAACCCCAGTTGGGCAGTGCCCATCTGGGACTGGGTAGCTCAGGGTACTGATGGGGCAGACCCCATCTTCCCCATCTGGGGAAACTTTCCCTTTCCAAGCCATTTGTAGGTAATTGCACCCCGGGTTGAGCTAACACCAGGGAGCTCCACACCGTGACACACCACAGGGGCTTCTGATGCCTCAGGCTTATACAGGGAGTGTTTTGGGAGAAGATGCTCAAAGACACTGGCCTGGTCCAGGCTGCAGCTTATCTCTGTGTCAGGTCCAATCCAAGCCCTGAATTTGAATCAGAGCTGAGAGCAAGGAGATGGAATTTGGAGCCTGAGTCCAGCAGGAAGGCTTGCTGATGTTTATGGCTTCAGTGTTTTCAAGAGCAGTGAGGGGGGTCAGCAGTCATTAGAGATCTTGTGTCCCTGCCCCCAGCTGGGGCACTCGCAGCTCTTGAGGCTCTACAGAGATGTGACCTTCCTGGGCTGGATGTCCCAAGCACTGTTCCTCAAAGGGACAGCACGGATCCCTTCTGGGTACCACTGGGGCTGGGCACACAGCTCTGCTGTGCAGAGACTGTGGGGAACATTCCCTAAGAGCTCTTTGCTGGCATCTCTGACCCCACTGTCATCGCCATTGCTCCATCACCCAGCCATGCCCACCCAGCTACCCTCAGCACTTGATTGAAATAGTCACAAGGACCTTCATACTCAGTTTATCCTATAAAGCACAAAAATATTCCCCCTGCCCTGAACACCCCTGTGGTCACAGATTGGTCACAAGCTCTGTGCTGCAAGGCAGGTCAGCACTGGCACTGAGGAGCTGGCTCCAGGGACAATTCTGGGCTCAATATTTGCTCTCTGAAGCCTGAGCCAGCAGCAAAGCCTTCACCAGGGCTGCTCCATGTGGACCCTCCATCTCAGGGTGCTGGTGGTTCAGCTGTGGTGCCCAGCAGGGTCCATCCCCAGTGCTCCTCACCCACGCTTTCCAGAGGTGGCTGCACTTCAGCAGTGTGTCTAAAGCCCCCGCTGTACTTGACGTCCCTGCCAGATGAAAACTCCCATACAAACCCAGGCTATTATTATCTCTGTCTTCCACTGTGCTAATGGTCTCTCAGGAAACAGTCTCTTTTTTTTTCTTCTTTTTTTCATCTTTTTTTTTTTAGCTTTTAAAACCCACAAATACCAGAGCAGTGGTAACAACAAGCCAGGCACGGAGTAGCGGAGCCCCGACGCCTCACCAAGCACAGGAGAGCCAGTGTCCCCCTAAACCAGTGGGGAGAGGGAGCAGTGGCCAGGCAGGACCAGACAAGGACCAGCCCCGGGGATTTCTGGTAGGTACAGACTGGGGAGGGCAATGGGCAACACTGGAGATACTGGGGATGGATGGCTGTGGCACAGGGTCACTGTGAAAACAGCATGATGAGGGGGCAAGTGGGGATCCCCCACCCACTGTGCTTGGCTGGGAGGTGTATGGGGCTCTGTGGCATCAGGGAAGGGGTCTTCAGGCCCAGCTCTACTGCTCATTTTCTTCTGCTCCCTCCACGTTTTGGTGTTTTGGTGCTTTGCACAGTGCCCTGGACCACTCCAACTGCCAGAGGGTGCCAGTGGTGCCAGTCTTGCCCGTGGGCTGCAATGCACCAGCCCCATACATAGGGTTTCTGCAGGTGCTGGGTACCACCAGGGTAATCACCCACTGCTTATTTGGGGTTAATAAATGGTTCCTGCAAATCAGAAGCAAAGCAAAAGACACAAAGCATGAGATTATATAAATGGAGCTGGAGGCAGCTGTAGCCCAGCCTGTAATTAATCAGTGGCAGAGAAATGCTTTGAAGATCCAGGGCGACGCAGATGCTGGGTGTAAGACAGCCCAAAGGGCAGCACCCACCAGCGGCAGGGTCCTGATCAGCCCCAGCTCTCCTGGGACAGTGTCCCTGCTCCTGCCTCAGGGATGCTGCGAGGGGAAGGGGGCAGTGGTGGAGCTCGAGCACCCCACGAACCCGCTGGGTGCTGGGTTTGGCCCCGCAATGGCCCTGCAGAGCCTGACCTGCAGCCTCCATCCTCCCTCCCAAAATCACGCAGGGGGCACAGCTCAGGAACTGGGCCACCATCCAGCTCTGGCAGGAGTGCAGCATCATGGTGGCAACTGGGGACGGGACAACACTTGCCATGGCCAGGAACACACTCAGGCCTGCAGAAACTTTATGTGTTAGGAAAACTTTTGTGCTCCTCCAGTAAAAACAGATTACAGATCCCTTGCATCCTCACACTGAGCTGAGGCCACAGCTCTGGCTTGCTTCATTTCAGGTTCGTTCAGGTTCAGGCATTAAGCAAGGGCCAAACCACCGCTGGTTAAGCAAGAAACATTTAGAGGAGAGTCCTGCCTGCTGGCGTAGCATCCCTCTTCACAGCCCCCTGCAGCTGCACTGGGACCAACATAATGCCCTGAGGCAGGAAAATCCTGCTGCAGACCTGTCTCACAGCTCCAGGTCCTCAGAGACCCCGTTGCTAATTGCCTGGATGAGGTTTATCCTTGTTCTCCACACGCTGTCATTGAGCTCATCTTCCCCTCCTGCCTTCTCCATCCCATCCCTGCCGGGAAGCACAAGGAGAGGCACGAGCTGCCCGTCTGCTGGCAGCTCTGTGGCCCCCAGGACATCCTGAAATAAGCTGGAAGGCACCCAGCCCACGGTGATGGGGTCCCCAGGGACACCCCGCTCCTGCTTGGTGGCTCGTGGTGATGCTGATGGGGAAACACAGAAGAGACGATCACTGTTTTAGTAACTAAAGGTATTAGAAAGTGTACAAAGGAAAACAAAAAACCCAAGGATATCAACTGTGATCCCAGTAAAGCCAGCAGATATCTTGCTATTGGTAAGGGATACATATGGCATGGTCATTTTCATTCCTTTCTTCTCCAAAGTACCAATAAGTCTATAAATAAATCTGATTTTCACTAAAATTCCATGCTCAGAAAGTTTGAATGAAGTGAGCTGGAATGTCAACTTTGACAAAAAATGTAGGAAGCAACATCAAAGTGGTTCAATCAAAACACATTTGAGGCTTGCTCTGTAAAGCCAGTAACATTCCTTCTCTTACAAAAGGCTTTTCCAGTAGTTCCTCAGAGTTAAACTCGCTGGTCTTGTCTGTGTCATTAAGATAAATATCTTTTTAATCATTCAGCTTAGTGTCCTCAGATCTCTACTGCAGTTGAGAAAAGTGTGTTGTTCAGCCATAGGAACCAGAACAAGTCTCTGTGCCTCACCTCTGCAGCCTGAAAGAGCACGGAAGCCTTGCCCAGTTTCCCTCACCCAATGTCTAGTGCGACATTAACCTCATGAAACGTTCTGGCTGGGAGAGAACCGTGGGTAGAAAGGACCATTTCTTCAGGAGCCTTGCGGTCCGGTTTGGGGCTTGGTGTTACAAAAGCAGAGCTTAAGAGGGGAAATTCATCTTGGCAGGACCGGGGCATGGACGTGCTGTGCCTTGGGGTGGCACAGAGATGAACTGCTTCCTCCTATTCCCTCGGCAGCACCGGCACCGTCGGCGATGCGAGCCATGGCAGACCAGGCTGCGGTGGCGGCGGACGCCTCTCCGACCCTGGCACCGTCCCCGGGCTCACCTCGGTGTGGGGACACTGACGGGCTGGCGCCTCATCCCACCGGCACCAGGGAAGATGGTGGCAGCCGGGATGGCTGCGGGCTTATTTTCGCTGTGGATGGGGACATGAAGCCTCTCTCCTCCCCCCAGTCTGGGGGGATGCTCCTGCCCGATCTCCCACGGGTCCCCCAGTCCCGGCTGAGCCCGGTCAAGTCCCGCACGGCCCCGTCCTCCCCCAGCGTCTCCCCATCGGAGAGCCGCACCACCTTGCTCCGCCTGCGGGATGCCAGGCTGGAGGACACCAAGAGGAGGCTGTCGGAAGCCATGCAGGAGCCCCTCAGCCGGCTCAGCCGCCTCATGGCCGAGGAGAGCAGCCCCATACAGCGGGTGAAGGCAGGCACTGGGAGTCAGGAGACGGGGGGCAGCCCCAGGCAGGTGGGGAGCAGTGGGGCTGGGGGACGCCAGGTACGGGACTGGAGCCCTTGGGAACCCACCCTGAACTGCCGCTACGAGATCTGCTCCTACGGGGACGTGATCCAGGTGGTGGAGGTGGCACGGAAGGATGCTGAGCCCCAGCTGCCACCCCCTGAGGAGCCACCCCCAGCACGGCCGGGGGGCACAGTGCCAGGCAGAGCCCTTGCCTCCATTGCCCTCCTGGCCTACGGCTACTTCATCCTGCCGCTGCCGCCCTACGCCGCTGGCCTCTGCCTGGGGCTAATCTGTGGGCTGGTGCTGGGCTTCCTCACCATCCTCCTCCTCCTGCCGAAGCCTCCGCCAGTGGCATGGGGACCACGGGGCCGCCTGCGCCCTGAGCTGCGGCCGGGGGAGCCATGGGAAACTCATCACCTCCAGGTAGGAGAGGGGAGGCGTGGGATGGGGTGCTGGGTGGCATCTGGAAGGGAGCCCAGGGCTCGGGGTGCAGCACGGAGGGGGGTGCTGAGCCCACGGCAGGTGCTGCCATCCCGAACAGCACAGCGGGAAGCAGCCGGCTCCATCTCCTCCCACCCAGGGCTGGATGAACCAGCTGCACGTCTACGACCCCGAGCTTTTCCACCCCTCGCTCACGCACTCGGTGCTGGCCACACTGGATGGAGCCACCCTCAAGCTCTCCTACCCCAAGAGCAACATCCCACGCCGAGCCACCTTCGAGGAGGAAATCCTGGACACCACCTTCCTCACCCACCGCTACTACGACCTGACTGATGCCAAGGTGAGTCTGGCAATGTCAAGGAGACTCCCAGGGGAGTGGGGGATTCTTGCCATCATGGGGCCCCCCAGTGCTGTGGCCTCACCACCACTCTTGGTGTTGCAGGTCTTCCTCTGCCCCCCCAGCCTGGCCAGAAAACGGACATGGAACAAGAAATACCCCATTTGTGTCCTCCTCCCCAACCCGGTGGACGTGGAGTGCAGGAGCAGTGAGGAGCATGATGTGGAGCCGCAGAAGGATGAAGGGACAAAGAAGCTGCTGGGCAAGGACATTCCAGGGGATTGCAAGGAGAAATGCCTGTACCTCTTTGGGCGGACAGGGAGGGAGAAGGAGGAGTGGTACCAGCACCTCGTGCGAGCCTCCCGTGGGACCTCCAGCAGCAGCCACGGAGAAGCCAAGGGAGGTGAGAAACAGCCATCGTGGTCTCTGCTCTGTGCCGGGACTGGTCTGGGGTGTCATCGCAAGTGCATTGTGGCACATCACCACGTGTCCATCATGGCCAGACAACACGACACCTCTCATGCCATCCTGACCTGCTTGTTTCCTCATGTTCCCAGGCATGGGACCAGCTCCACGGAGCAGTGGCAGCAGCAGTGCAGGGAGTGCTGAGGACATCCCCTCTGCCATCCCACCCAAGGACCTGGAGGGAAACATCCAACAGATTTTCCTGGATTACAGCACCTACATGGCACGATTTGTGCCGGCGCAGGCTGGGGGCAGCCCAGACCGGAGCCCCTCTCATGGAGCACTGGGCAGCCCCACGCCCACCAAGGTGAGTAGGACAAATCCATCGCTGGGAGTGGAACACGAGGCTAAATGGGTGCTGATGGACCCCATGTGCAGCCACTTCCAGTCTTGTGGTTCGTCTCCTCCCTCCTGGCACTGTGGTTTGCACAACCAAGCCACAGTGCAGGGGAGCACCCAGCCAGTGGGTCCTACCACTCATGGGGTCACCTCACTCCAGGGGCTCGTGGCTTCTGTCCCTCCGCAGCCTGGTGAGGACATGAGCAGGCGCAGCGAGGTGTGCATGGCCTGGATGAACGCATTGGTGGGGCGCATCTTCTGGGACTTCCTCCGGGAGCAATACTGGGCCGAGCAAGTGTCCAACAAGATCCAAAAGAAGTTGAGCAAGATCAAGGTGGGAGGCAGGAGCATCACAGCACCTGGAGGAGCCCCATCCAATCCCTGAGGCCCTATGGAGGGTGCCAGGCTACAGTGACCATCCCCATGTGTTTTCCCTCCATCAGCTCCCATATTTCATGAATGAGCTGACGCTGACAGAGCTGGACATGGGCACATCCATCCCCTCAATCCTCAGTGCCTCCAACCCCACCATCAACGACCGAGGTAAGAGCCCTGCAGAGTGTCAGGGACCCCAGGGCTGGCTCCATGGCAGCTGTTATTGAGGTGCCAGCCCAGTCACCAAAGCAGGGAGGTTTCAGCAGGCATGCAAGCAGCCCTCAGTCCCTGTGGTGCTGACAGGGGCTCACCCTGTCCCTGTCCCTGTCCCTCTCCCTGGCAGGGCTCTGGGTGGACATGGAGGTCACCTACAGCGGCTCGTTGCAGATGACGCTCGAGACGAAGATGAACCTCTGCAAGCTGGGGAAGGAGAGCGCTGCAGAGGAGAGCAGCCCAGCAGAGGCAGGCAGAGAGGGGTAAGGAGACTGTATGGTTGGGTTTCATCCTCTTCCTCCTCTTGCCTGAGCAAGGTGAGAGGGTGCTGTCCCCAGGGCACCTCCATGATGCTCCCTGGGGCTTGCAGGGCCAGGCCACGGCTGATCCTGCTGGCAGACAGTGACGCGGAGTCATCCAGCGCCGGCTCCTCTGAGGAGGAAGACATCACCACTGCAGACCCCATGGGACCCCTGGGGGAGCGGGTCCCACCGCCCGGCACCGAGGGGTAAGGGGCTGTTTGGGGACCATGCCATGGGGTGGATGGGGAGATGCTGGGGGAGCCACAGCACTATGCCGTGGGGCTGGTTCCCCGGGGGTGGCACACACAGGCACCTGGCACATCGTGGCAGCCCTTCACAGGGGACACCTGTCCCCATGGGGTGCCCACAGCAGATGGTTGGGGGGTGCTGAAACCCAGCACGGCTCTGGTTCTCACCCCTCTGTGGAGCTGCGGCTCCTCTCGCTTCAGCCACGTCAGCGGTAACAGCACCAGCCGGAAGATCCTGCGCTTTGTGGATAAGATCGCCAAGTCCAAGTACTTCCAGAAGGCCACAGAAAATGAGTTCATCAAAAAGAAGATCGAGGAGGTTTCCAACACGCCGCTGCTGCTGACAGTGGAGGTGCAGGAGCTGGCAGGGACCTTGGCTGTGAACATCCCTCCACCTCCAACGGACCGTGTCTGGTACCAGCTCTCCTTCCTCCTGTGCATCCTCCCTCCAGCTCCCCCTGCTCCCAGCGGCTCAGCCAAGGAGCCAGCTCTGGGGCTTCAGGAGATGATGCTTTCTGCCTCTTTCCCCTCACAGGTACAGCTTCCGAGTTCCACCCCAGCTGGAGCTGAAGGTGCGCCCGAAGCTGGGCGAGCGGGAGGTGACGTTCCTCCATGTCACTGAGTGGATCGAGAAGAAGCTGCAGCATGAATTTCAGGTGCCTGTCACAAAGGTCTGGGTCCATTAAAGGGCTCAGCAATCCCTGCTGAAGCATGGGCATTGCTGTCATCAGGGATAATCAGCCTTCAGTTTGAGCTAAGGCCAACTCTACTAAAAGCCAACATCTGACCTGGTCTGTCCAGCTTGGGACAGTCAAGAAACATGACCTGAGTGACCAGCTCCAAGCGCCGGTGCTCCGAGCACTAGATTGCTTGAGGAAAAGCAGTTTCCTCCCAGTATGTGCAGCCCTGCCCCAAGCAGGGGGATCAGGAACGTCAGCAGGTCCCAGGCAGACACCCCCCTAAGAAGGGCTGAATTCACCCATCCGCTCTGGTTTGGGAATGTTTGGGAGATTTATCATCCATCACAAGGTACTCACTGGTTTGTTTTCTGCCTCTCACCTTTGAGACCTCTGCACAAAGAGAACAAATACCTCCATAGATATTTAGGTACCCAAATATCCCCAAAGAGCTGCCATTTGAATGGCTTCAAAGTGCTGGTCCCTGTCCTCTGCTACGACCACCCCTGAAGCCACCCTCAGGGGCCAGGGTGAAGAAAAACTACTCCTGCTCCTCCCCACCTTGAAATATCCAGAGCTAGTAATCCTCTAGGGACAGGCACAGTCAGCTGCTGACGAGGGGATGGGAGCCTGGGACCTTCTGTTCCTAGTCCCAGTCTGACTTAAGCTCCTGTGGCTCCTGCCAAGGCCACTTCCAGGCAGGTGTGTCACCAGTCGGGTAGTGGTATTCAAAACCACTTATTTTTTATTCTGGATTCCTCTTTTCAGAAAATTTTGGTGATGCCAAACATGGACGATCTCATCATTCCCATCATGAGCTCTGGCCTGGCTCCTCATCCACCCACTGGGGGACTGCCCAGGGACCTACCAGCCAAGGGGGAGAAGAGGCCTTGAAGCACAGCCCCACGGGGAGGGCAGAGACACTGCACAGAGCTCAGGGACCTCACAGGAACACGGAGCCAACCAGGGCCTGGTCACTGCACCCAGGGCTACAACTTGGGGCCTGAGCTCCTTGGTTCATCTCATCCTCAGCACTTTTGTAGATGAGCCTCCTCCTTAAATATCACGAGCAGAACCAGACCCAGGGCAAGTGGTTTGCTGGAGACCCAAGAACTTCATGTACCTCCTGCCAGGTTCCCAGGACTCCTGGTCAAGGGAACCAGCAGAGAACTGGGTTTCCCACTGTCTGGTTCCCAAAAAGGACACAGGACACTCAGACTGGTTCTGCACTGAAGGAGTTGTGATCACCACTGATCCAAGACATCACAGCTCCAAGACGCATCACACCCTCCCCGCAGCTGGACTGCACAGAAAACGTGGGTGGGAAACGAGTCCAAAATCCAAATAAATCCATCACTGCCCAGTCTGACCTCACACATCTTATCGTACACAAGTTCCCACATCTGCTGAGGATGCCAGCTGGGATTGTGGGGCTTTGTGCAGAGAGAATGCCACGGGTCATGCTTTCAGCTCAGCAAAAGGAGTGTCTGGGTGTGCACGTGTGAAAGGTGCTCAATGAGACTGGGCAGGTAACAGGGAGGTCCTGTATTTCCAGCAGAAACTGGGGCAGATGTGCTGGTACCTGCTCTGCTTTCCTCTGGAAAAGAGGAAGGGGAGACTTCACCATGGTTTGGGTGGAAAAAATTCACTGAGCAAGGGAAAGAGAGGATCCAGTGGACAGAGCAGACTGTCCCAGTTAGTCTCTGTCCATATGGGTCAACCCCAAGTGCTACTTGTCCCATCCTCACCTGCTGAGGAGCCTCAAGGACATACTGGTGCCCACAGGCAGCACTGAATACAGATGAGACACCCCTCCAGAAGGAAGACAGGCAACAATCATGGCTTGAAGTCTTTTTATTGAAGGTGCCTGGTTATTTAGCTTTGCATATCGCAGTCCTTACAGCTCTTCCTGTCCTCCTGGCTTCCCTTTCACCAGGTGTTTCTTCTGAGGGCCCTGGAAGAGAGCAGAGAGGAGAGTTATCAGTGTTAGTGGCAGACAGACCTGGCCTACAAGGCTGCATGTGAGCTGCGTGGAACAGAGCTGCATCTCTGCTCCCTTTCTGTTGTGCAAGGCTGCTCCTTCTCTCTGCTGCAGCTGGGAGCCCTGTGCCACCATGCACTGGCCACCCCTGGGGCCTTCCTAGCCCTGCAGAAATCAGGAGTGGAACATGGTTGCTCTTGCACAAGGGGTTTTGTTTCTCTGGACATCACAAAAGGAGCCAGAGAGTGGCAACGAGTGACCTGCTCCAAGCCAGCTGGACTGCTTGCAGTGAGCCCACCATGGTGGAGCATTTCTGAGCTGCTCTGGAGCTCTGGAGGAGGCAAGGCCTCCCACAGCCAAAGGCATAGATCCTCATCAGCCAACTCAACAGAGCTGGAGGGGTTTCCACCAGCAAAGAAATGGGGTTATCCCAGACCAAGTAAGTCCTACAGGAGCAGATGGCAAGAATTACTTATCTGTCTCTGCTTCCAGCCAAATGTAAAGTTTTGCCAGTGTACAGGGGGGGAAACTCTCACCCCACAGCAGAAAAGGACAAAGAAAACATCTGCAACCAGGTAGAACCACCTCCTGTCACTAAAGTCCATGTCACAGCTACTGAGGACTTGCAGCGACAGCAAAAGCAGAGCACAGAGCAGGCTTCTAATGCTGAGATAAAGGAAAATAGCTTAACCTCTAAAGAGCTCTGCAAAGGCACCACACAGTCAATCCCCCCTCCCAGGGCTCAGGAGGCTTAGCCAGTTTTACATGGGATTTCGAGCTGACAGGCCAGTCCCAGACATGGTTTACGTCCACGTGGTATCCAGAGAGTTGTTTTCTTTCATTTCTGCTGGCTAAAGGCCTGGCTGACTTAACACTTCCTCAATTTCACATTCAGACTTGTGCACCAGCCTGGTGTAGGTTGCAAAACTATTCAGGAAACTCTGCTTGTTTTGGATTTATTTAATTTTTTTTTTTTTTGGCCCTAGGTTTAAGAAAAATACACTGCTCGGCCTTTTTGAAAGCTTCCTGACAAAAGAATCACAAATTTGTGACTGAATTTGACCCAACCTTTTCCTCTTAAGAACATTAAAGCTATAAATCATTCCAAACAAATCAAAGAAGTGCACAATTACGGGTGAAAGGGACCATATGTCCAAGGCAGTGCCTGCCAAGTTAACTGCTTGTTTAAAACATCCTGTGGTGAATGGAAACTGGTTGGCCGTATGGTATATTATTTGCTAGTTGGGTTGTCTTGGATCACTCGCACAACCATCATGTTCTTCCTTAGCATAATATCTGCTTGTATGAATTGAATTCATGCCTGTCTTTTATGCAAGACAGTCCTGATCACTCATTTGGCTGTTGTTATATCGAGAAGCAGATGCTTGGTTGGAGTCAAGCAGTTGCTTCAAGCCCAGCTGCAAGCACAGCCCAGGAGCTGGAGCCAGCATGGAGCATAACTCACCATGAAAGCCCTCTTCTCCTGAGCTGTCTGGAAGCGGCCGTGGCCAAACTTGGAAGTAGTATCAATAAATTTGAGTTCAATGGCTTCCTGAGACCGGCGGCTTGTGTGCACCAGAAGGGACTGGAAAAGAGGAGTTATCGTGCATCAGGCTTATCTTTACAGCAAATCCGGACATCTGCTCTGATGGAAGCAGGGTTGAAATACCCCATCCATTAGAAAACAGCCCCATGAAAACCTGCCTTCTCAGAGAAATGCCCAGGTGGCAAGTGATGCCTTGGATTGCAGAGCAGCTCTGAAATGAGCCTGCTCTTCACTCAGCATTTCATTTCCTCACAATCTGCTCATGACCAAGGTTTCCCATCGCAGCCACACGGGCTTCCAGCTTCTGTCTCCAGAGAGAGTACACCCGACTGCACGCTCCCACAAACCATCTGACTGGGAATGGTCTCCCTGAGCACCTTGCTCATGTGCTACATGCCCTCTGCAACCCGACCAGTCTCCCTGACCAACATTTGGAGGCAGTGGCTTTCTCCACATGTCAAATCTCTTTGTGGAGAGCTTCATCCCATCTCTCCCCAGCACCACTCTCACCTTACGGAGGGTGAGCACACGCTTCTTCGTGCCCACGACGCAGCCCTTCAGCATGAGGAAGTCATTGTTGACCTCCCCATAATGAGGAAAGCCACCCTGTGGAAAGAGGCAGAGAGAGGGTTGGCAGGCAGGAGAGCTGAATGGGAGAAGACATGCCCACAGGTGGCTTTTTCTAGGGAAGGAAAAGGCAGTGACTGACTGTCCTTCCAGCTAACAACATTCTGCACCATTCAGGTTGCCTGCTCAGGACCACCAGAGCATGTCAGCCACAATGACAGCATCATCCCAGCTAAGAAACAACCCTCAAGAGCTGGGGAACCAGCAACCCTGCCTCCTAGCCTGGAGGATGCAGGTGAACAGCAAGCAGAACTGGCTAGACTCCCACGTTAGCAGTTTTTAATATGCAAAAGTGAATTTAAATCAAGTAACAAACATTTATCTGTTGAGTATCAGATTTTAAATGTCACGTATAGTTCCTCTTCTTTTTAAACAAAGTTGTCGGTTTCTGCCCAGGTTATCAGCTGAAAATTAAATGTTGGGATAAACCAATGGGCCTAAAAAAACACAACACAGATGGTTTTCCATGTGTTTTCCAGAACACGAGGAAAAGAATCACTGCATTTCTTTCAGTGAATTTCCTTCAAATAATTTCCTATGCAGTCATCTCCAGCCAAGGAATTACTTTCCTGGCTCAGATTCCTGTATCCAGTGCAGTCACAGCCCTGTGACCCCCTCAGTCCTTACCAAAGGCGTAATGGTCTTCTCTGTGACATCGTAGTTCGTGGAGGCATTGTTCTTCACCACTTTGCCATCCTCCACGTGGATCCCACGGCCAATGCGGTAAATCTAGGAAAGGGAAGGAAATTGAAATGGCAACTTTTCCATCCTCTTAGTGAGGGACACCACAGGGACAACGTGTTATCTATCAAGATGTGTTATCCCTGGTGATGTGTCCTTTGAGCAGGGAAAAAGCACCAGGAAAGACAAGGAGAACAACAGCACTACAGATCTCTAGGGAAACATCTGAGAAGCTGGGGGGAACAGAAGCCACCATGCAAGAAGGACAATGACAGCATGGAAGGAAGGCAGGCAGGAAGGAGCAGTGGTGCTCTGAGGGAGCCCACCTGGGCCATACCTTCTTGTTGAGTTCCGTACGGTGGTGGTAGCCCTTCTGGCCAGCCCGAGCAATGGAGTAGCCAACCCGGGCCGGGTGCCAGGCTCCGATGCAGGCAACTTTGCGCAAGCCCTTGTGTGTCTTCCTGGGGAGCTTCTTGGTGTGCCAACGGCTTGTCACCCCTGGAAGTGTGACCAGACAGAGCAGTGAGAACATGAGGGAGATTCAGAATTGATGTTTGAGTGCTGGGGAGGGAAAAGTCTCATCGCTCTTCTGCAGTTCTTGGAAGACACCATGTTGGAAGGAGACCAAGAGCTGTCATCACCATGAGGGGCCAGAGCACAGAATTGTTCTCACTTCCCATGGATCTGATCAGACTGTGATATGTTCCTGCTGAGCACATCCATGCGCAGGCACAGAAACACCCACACCTCTACAAACGTGGGGTTTGTGAGAAGTGCTATGGCTTAACGTACTCACAGTGCCTCCTGGGAAGACTTTGGGCACAGCAGAAAACGTGGCCTTTACTGAGAGTAAGAAAACCAAACTCTGCTACAATGGAACTGCATGTCATGATTGAGGTCCAGAGGCTCTTTGCTACTCCCTGTGCAATCAGTTGGTCCTTTCTCAGTATGGCTAATGCTCTCCTGCCCCAGAACTACATTAGGGGCAGTGCCATAAGAGAAGGACAGAACCAAGTCCCCAGCAAGGGTCTCCCTGCTCTGTACCTTTCATCCCATGCCCCTTGGTCACGCCAATGACATCAATCATCTCGTTCTGGCTGAAAACGTTATGCACGGAAACCTGCTTCTCCAGCCTCTCACGAACCCAGTCAACCTTCTCAGCCACCGTCCCACCATTCAGCTGGATCTCCATCACGTGGGCCTTCTTCTGCCGCAGCGGGAGCAGCTTCATCTGCATTAGACAGTGGATTAGGGCAAAATGGTGTCCCACGCCTCTCATGCATGAACATGAAGGAAGGGCTGTATAACTCACCACTTGTCGGGGGCACAGGAGGTGAGCAGGGGCAGCTCCTCACCACTCCTCCCTGCCACACTGTCAATCCCTCTCATAACAGCCTGGGTCAGCAGGCCTACATACCTCCTGGACTCAGCTCCTTGTCCTTGAGCTCAACCACCCCAGTGCCATTCAAGGCACATTCAAATGTCACTCCACCCACTCAAGGCAGGAGCCGATGCACACCCTCTCCCCAGGGAGCACAGGAGCAGGCCAGCCTCTTCCTACCCCAAGAGTTAAGCACAGTAGCAGTAGCCATGAAAAATGCCCCAGAGGAGCCCATCACCAGAGCACAGTCTGAGGCTGAACCCTGCCATCAGCCAGGATGTAGCTCTGTGCTCTGAGACAGAGTCAGCACCTCACTTTTGGTCATGTTCCAAACTCTGCATCCAGACAGAGCAGTTATTTCTAGTTCCCACCAAGGGGTGCCGCCGCTCTCTCCCAGTCCCAGATCCCTGTGCAAAGCCCCTGCCAAATGACCACAGCGGGACTGTCAGGGTCTGAGCCAGCCACAAGTGAAACCTTCAGCCAGCTTAGCTCTCCAAAGTAGCCACTAACTCTAGGGATCAGCAACAAAATGGGCTCTGTGTATCCAGCAATCAGCATCTGGCAAAACTGTGCCTGCCCATGGTTATTTTTGCCCAAACATTCGACACCAGTTGCTAATTTGAGGTGATCATGGGGCCTAAGGTCCCTTGCTGACACCAGGCTCACCACCTGCTGAAGCTCTGCACAAAGTCTGCTCCCCTCCACAGGGAGTATGGGTTCCCCAGCACACCAGAGCCACAGCCCCCCCTGGCAATCCCCCCACAGGGGACAGGGTTGGTGTCAGGAGGCAGCTGGAAAGGTCAGCCAGCATCTCCGATCCCCTGCATGCCCTGTCCCACACCCTCTGACCAGCATCTGCCTGCTCAGTCTTCTGTAACCTCACCAAGACACCCCTGTCATCCTGGCTCCCAGGCCTTCACCTTGCCTCCCAGTGAGGAAGACCCCGAGCCCCCCTTGCCCACCCCCCTGGGGGAGGCTCTGACCTGCGTGTGCGCAATGACACGAATGACCTTGCAGTACTTTTTCATAGCTGTAAAATCCTTCTCCAGCTGCTTTTTGCCATCCTCATCCTGCCATTTCTTGCAGTACTTGGTGAATGCCTTCTTCTTGCTCTTGTGCCTACAAGAGAAGTGTTTATCAACCAGCAGAGCTGAATGGTGAAGTGCTTCTGCACTTTGCTGTGCCCCGAGACCCACCACCCCGCCAGACACTTCCCCGGAGGCACAAGATACCTGTGGGTATCCAAACCCCTCCCTGGCTGCCCGGGCCGGGACACAGGGCTTTGAGGTGAGAAGAGGAAAATGAATAATGAGCTGTGAAAAAGGCTGGTAATTCAAACCTTTTTGCAGGAGGAATCCAGTTGTCTCCCACTGACTGGCTCAGCGCCATCAAAATACAAGCGCAAAATCAGAGCTAAGTGGAGAAAGGAAAAAACAGGCTCCGACAGGGATCAGAGGCATGTGGTAGGTGGATCTCAACAGCACTTTTACAGGAGACACGATTCCTACAGTTACGAAATTCATGTTTCCATTTTCCTCTCCGCTGGTGTGGGATTTGGGGTGTTGAAGTTTACAAGGGCTAGGGGTCACATTCTGCATCAATTTTTCCCCTGACAGATCTGATTTTACTCCCCTTGTTTGCTGCATCAGCTCAAGTATTCCAGTTTAATGGGGAGTAGATGGGCCCAACCTACACAAAGGAAAACGAACCTGCAGCACACGCTGCCATACGATATTGTGGAGAGAGCTAACTTAGTTCAACTATTAGAATAAATTTACATAAGCATATACTGATTCCCAGTGTCAAGCTGTTTGCAGTATCTCTGTGCATGACTAAATAAATAGCAGTTTCACTCCACCTCAGGGCCAGCTGCCAGCAGCTGAGCTCTTTGCCATAGCTGGGCATCACAGAGAGCCTGTGGGGAAGACCCTGAGAGGGACCCCCCATTTGCAGTGCCCCAGGGACCTTCCCCAGCCACGGAGGCACGTACCAGTTCTTGTAGAAGCGCCGTCTGCACTCATCACTGATGTGCTCAGCAAAAACAGTCTTGAAATTCCTCAAGCCCTTTGGTGTTTCTATGTACCCCACAACTCCCACCACCACCATCGGCGGGGTCTCAATGATGGTCACAGCCTCCACCTCTTCTCTTTTGGAGATCTCTGCAAGATAGCAAAGGGAAATGGTGGTCAGCAGGGTCATTCCCTGGAGCCATTTGTGGCCCGTGCCATTACAGCAAGCAAGCAACGTGCTGGGGGCAAAGCTGCTCTCTGCTCTCACTGGCTCTCTGCTGAGCCAGACTCAGCTCTTTCATCTCTCATGGCCAGCCCTGCTGGAGTCTCATGCAGGATTTGATCCCCTGACATAGAATGGGTTAGACCCTGTGCCCACTTTAACCCATCTTCCTCAGCCTGGGGGAAGCAGGATGTTCAATGGTTCTTGCCCTGGAGTTTGGCTCCAATCCTGTGGGTATCCCAGAGGGTAACGTTATAAACTTCCCCACCATGACACTCCAAACCCAGGGTTTGTCAGGTAGTTACCTTGCACAATTCTTCCAAGAATCCCCAGATTCAGCTCCCTCTGGCTGTAAGGTAGCCTTTGGCCATCCAAGATTTGGACAGCATTACAAGCAAGAGCCCAGCAGCTGTGTGCTCCACCACCCATTCCCAGGAACAGTCTTTCCCACCAACAAGTCTGTTCCCTCATCTCCCTCCTGGATCCCCCACTTCCATCAGCCAAGCCTTACTGAGTCCAGGCCTGTGCACCTCCCGCACAGTGTGTGTCATGCCAGCTTTGTAGCCCAGGAAAGCTGTCAAGTGGACTGGTTTGCTGGGATCATCCTTAGGCCACGTCTTCACCTTCCCTCGGTGGCGACGGCTTCGTTTGTGGGGGAGGAAGCCCAGGTGGCCATGCCTGGGAGCAGAGAATTTGCGGTGGGACTGCAGAAAGGAAGAACAAAAAGAAATCAGCTTCACTTTCAGGTCCCAGAAGATGCTGGGACTGAAAGAACAATGGGAAATCTACCCTTTAACATCAGTGAATGCAGGAGGGATTCTGAGCTCTTCCTCGATCCCAACATGAGAGTAAGAACTCCTCACAGGGACGGCTTTTGTTCAGGTTTTCATCATGTGCATGGAAGAATTTAGTAAGTTTATGGACAAATTAAGCCAATTAACTAAAAAAAGACTTGAACACGATCTCCCTTCTTCTGCTTGAGGACTTTGAAGGAGAAATACGTTCTTTAATAGAATAATCTCTCCTTCTGTGATGTTAATTAGAATGATTTATTTTGTATTCTGCAGCACCAAAAGGGCCTGCTCAGAATTCATGGGCTTTGTGTCATCACAGCAAATGGCACCAAACAAGCACTGCTAATGATCAGAAGAATTGAAAAAGGACGCCCAAAGGAATCAGTAATAAGAACATGCACAGGTTAAATATGCACCTTGAAAACCAAAGTAGAAGAGCTAAATATATAAACTCCAATCGCAAGGTCATGCTGAGTCAGGCAAGGGGAAAGCAACAACGCTTTAGAGACATGGACAAGTTCTCACACAACTGGCTTCAAGGCAGGAGGACCGGGGGATCAGCCCAAGCAGCGAAAAGGTTAGATCTACATTCACTGCAACTCCCTCCTCACTAAGATCAGTCCCGGCACCAGGTTGCACTTTCCACCAAGTGCATTTTCCAGCCCCAGCGGAGCTCTGTTGAGCTCAAACCCATTTCAGCTGCACTAAAGGTGGCTGGGAGCCCAGCCCTGCCGCCTGTCCCTCCGCACACAACCGAAAGGTAGCAGAGCCCAGCCGTACAAACCATGGGACGTCTTCAGCCCTGCTCAGCCGCAGAAAGAGGCTGTCAATAAGTGCCTCCCCTATCTAATACTTGAGATGGCTCTCAGTCTGAAGACACAAATTTAGCTGCCTGCTTCACCCGGGGCTATATTCATTTCGTGCTGGGCCAAGCTGGCAGGTTTGGATGTAACAGTTGCGGTGTGGTAAAGGTCAATCGCCGGTGTCTCAGTTTACACTTCTCCCTCCTAAACAACTTGAATGTGAATGGCAGGAATTACAGAATTGTCAAAGTTGGAAGGGTCCTCTAGACATCACCTAGTCCAACTCCCCTGCTAAAGCAGGATTGCCCAGAACACATTACTCAGGACTGCATCAAGGCGGGTCTTGAAGATCTCCAGAAGGGAGACTCCACGACCTCCCTGGGCAGCCTGTTCCAGGGCTGTCACCCTCACCATAAAAAAGTTCTTCCTCATATTTGCATGGAACTTCCCATGTTCCAGCTTGTGCCTGTTGCCCCTTGTCCTATTGCTGGAAACCACTGAAAAGAGTCCAGCTCCTTCCTCCTTCAACCCACCCTTTAGGTACTTGTAAACATAGATAAGGTCTCCTCTCAGCCTTCTCTTCTCCAGGCTAAAAAGCCCTAGGACAACTAAGAGAGAGAGTTGCACTACTCTCTCCAGTAGTTCCCTGTCCCTCTTGAACTGGGTATCCCAGAACAGATGCAGTATTCCAGTTGTGGCCTCACCAGTGCAGAGTAGAGAGAGAGAATGACTTCCCTCTGCCTACTGGCCACAGTCTTCCCAATGCAGCCTAGGATCCCATTGGCCCTCTTGGCAACAAGGGCACATTGCTGGCTCACGGAGAGCCTACCATCCACCAGGACTCCCAGATCCTTCTCCTCAGTAGTGCTTTCTAGAAGATCCACCCCTAACCTCTATTGGTGCCTGGGGTTCTTTCTCCCCAGGTGCAGGACCTTACATTTGCTCTTGTTGAACCTCATCAGGTTCTTCTCTGCCCAGCCCTCCAGCCTGTCGAGGTCACACTGGATGGTGGCAAAGCCCTCTGGAGTGTCAGCCAGCCCTCCCGGTTTCCCTCAGCGAACTTGCTGAGGATACACTCTGTCCCCTCATTCAGGTCGTTGATGAATAGGTTGAACAGGACTGGGCTGAGTATTGACCCCCGGGGGTACAAATCATCACAACTTCCCAACAAGGCACCACACACCCAGAGCTGCCAACACCGCTGGGTACCCTGAGCATGGAGTAACTGCTAGAGACAACCTAAAAATCCCTCCATCAGCCCAGGCAAGAAGAACTTTGTAATTCTGACCGGAAAATACGTCGAAGGCCACCGATGTGATGGTGAGGGCGGGCTCTGCTGCTCCTCCAGGCCGGGGAGTGAGGCGTCTGAGCTAGGCCGCGGCCAAGCCAGGAGGGGGACACGGACTACATCTCCCAGCATGCATCGGGCACGGCGGAGCATGCGCAAAGCGGCGCCCTCTGACCCCGCCGTCCCCCGCCGCCGGGGTTGTGTAGGGCGCCGCCATCTTCTCCGCGCCGCCCGCCGGGCCCGCCGCTGCAGCCACCATGCCGGAGGACAGCGACTGGGAGGCGTACAA
Source organism: Scolopax mira (assembly GCA_004320125.1). Lineage (NCBI taxonomy): Eukaryota > Metazoa > Chordata > Aves > Charadriiformes > Scolopacidae > Scolopax > Scolopax mira. The sequence continues at coordinate 8,262 of BJBW01002299.1, read as the reverse complement.
GGTCCCGCCGACCCGCACCCCCGTCTCCGAGAGGACCACGTCGGTGCCCAACCCGGTCACCTTCTTTCAAACTGTCTTCAACTATGTCATCGACGCGCCCGTCACCTTCGTCCGAGGTACCGGCGGGCTGAGGCCCTCCCTTCTCCCCCCGCCGTGCCGGGGCGGCCGGGGCCTCCTCACTAGTGCCGCTCTGTGGTGCCCGACGGCATGG